>SZWC01003790.1:5299-26493 GCA_023375785.1 Penium margaritaceum
CACTCAATGTTGACAACATGAGTGCCATCAGCCTGACCAAGAACCCTGTGCTACACCGGAGGACCAAGCACATAGAGATCCGGCATCACTTTGCACGAGACCTTGTTGCAAAGGGTGATGTGGTGCTTGTGCATTGCGGCACAAAGCACATGCTTGCTGATGCCATGACAAAGGTGCAACCCAAGGACAGGCATGATGCTACTTGTATGGAGCTTGGGCTTTCCCAAGCCTCTTGAGTTACACGCTGAGCATGGACAACTGCCATGGGTGACGCGCAAGGGGGAGATTGTTGGAATGATGCTCCTCACCATGGCAGGAGTGACTCCAAAAAGGAACACCAAAAAGACAAGCCTTAGTGGCTTAGTGGTTAATGGTGTCCACCTCTAGAGGCAGGGGCCCGGGTTCAAGTCCCACAAGATGAAGTTCTGCCCTGCCTCAAGGGAGGTGGAAAATAAATGCCAGGAAGCTAGCTCAACCTCTAGAGTTCCTCTTTAAGTTTTTAGAAGGCCAGGTGAGGGTCCAGGAAGGTGGCACACCTTCTAGAAGGGGTGACTTGTCCTACAAGGCATCTAGAGGTCTCTTGGTCTTCTGGACACCTTCCCTCCTACTAGAAGCAAGCTGAGGAATCTAGGAAGGGGCAGAAGCTTCTAGAGGAGGGAAGGGATGCCTTCCTATGTGGGAAAAGGACAGCCTACCAAGGAGCACTCTAGAAGCCATAGAATCTGCTGGGAAGCTCCAAATATGGCATGCTTTGGTGTTCTGGAGAGCTAAGATCAGTGGCTATAAAATGCCACTGCTTGTGAGCCTTGAAAAAGTGTTCATTCCCAGTCAATTGAGGCTAAAACTATTGCCACACTCTCTGACCAGATTTTTGCCATCCTTGGAACCAGTTGCCTCCACAGTTTCAGTCTCTCCAAAAACAGTTGGTGGTGTGAACCAGCCACTGCTAAGGACCCTCCAGGGTGCACACTCACGCTCAGGCCAACAAGAACTCCATCTAGCAGTTTTCTTGGTGACTAAGATTTGGCTGTGTCTTTAGGTACTTCAGGGCGTAATGATTCGTGAAGACCACGTGGCACCACGACTTGAGGTAGCACCTCCAATTCTTGAACGCATGGATGACCGCCAACATCTCCTTCTCATAGATTGTGTGGTTCAGCTCTGCACCTTGCAACTTGCACGATGCGCACGCAATTGGCTGCGGCACCTTCCGGTGATCATGCATCAGCACCGTCCCATTTTCATAGTCACTTGCGTCTGTCACCATGATTTACTCCTTGGATGAATCCGGATGCACCAAGACCGGAGTACCGTACATTGTAGCCTTGAGCTTCTCGAAGATCTTCGGCTCCTAATCGCCCCATTCCCACAGGTGATCCTTCCTCAGCAGCTGAGTCAGCGGCGTACCTTTCTCTTCGTACCCCTAGATGAATTTCCTATAGTAGTTGAAAAATCGTAGGAAGACTTGGATGTCACACACGCACTTTGGTGTTGGCCAATGCTTTAATTCTTTCACCTTCTATGGGTCCATGTGGAGACCCTTGCCGCTCACAATGTGTCCAAGGAACTCTACCTCCCTCTTCTCATACTCACACTTGGAGAGCTTTGCAAATAGCTTCTCTCTCCGAAGAATGTCTACCACCTGTCAAAGATGTTGCTGATGCTCTTCCAGAGTTCAAGAATAGATGAGGATGTCGTCGAGGAACACCACCACAAACTGGTCCAAGTGAGGGTGGAAGATTCTGTTCATGAGGCTCATAAACATTGCACGAGTATTGGTCAACCCAAACGGTATCATGAGGCACTTGAAATGGTCGTACCGTGTCCAAAAGACCATCTTCTCCACATCCTGCTCCTCATCCGGATCTGATGGTACCTCAAGCGCAAGTCAATCTTGCTGAAATATTGCGCTCCCCTCATCTGGTCAAACGGCTCCTCGACTCTTGGGAGCAGGTACCGATTCTTGATCTTTATGTTGTTCAGTATGTGATAGCCCACGCACATCCGTAGCTCCCCTGTCTTCTTCTTCACAATGACGACCAGTGCAGCATAGGGCGATACCAACGGTCTGAGTCAGCTCTAAACCCCTACTCCGTCAGCTCCTCCAAATGCTTCTTCAGCCCACCCAGCTCATTGTCACTCATGCGATAAGCAGCCCACACCATTGGAGTTGCTGCAGGAACCAGCTCAATTCTGTGGTCGATGTCCCATTTTGGTGGTAAACCCATTAGCAGATTAGCAGAAAACACGTCACTATAGCTGTCCAACACTCCCTTGATGCCTTCCAACAGCTTTGCAACTGGTTCTCTCTGCTTCTCTCCCTCTTTTTGCTTTGCATTTGCTACCAACACTTCCACCTCTTCAGTTGCTTCCTTCTGCCGCACCCACACAAGGTACACTTGATCCCCCTTGCGCTGACAACGCTTGAGCTGCACGTAACTCAACTGCGACACCTTGCCTGCCTTNGCTCTAAACCCCTACTCCGTCAGCTCCTCCAAATGCTTCTTCAGCCCACCCAGCTCATTGTCACTCATGCGATAAGCAGCCCACACCATTGGAGTTGCTGCAGGAACCAGCTCAATTCTTTGGTCGATGTCCCGTTTTGGTGGTAAACCCATTAGCAGGTTAGCAGAAAACACGTCACTATAGCTGTCCAACACTCCCTTGATGCCTTCCAACAGCTTTGCTACTGGTTCTCTCTGCTTCTCTCCCTCTTTTTGCTTTGCATTTGCTACCAACACTTCCACCTCTTCAGTTGCTTCCTTCTGCCGCACCCACACAAGGTACACTTGATCCCCCTTGCGCTGACAACGCTTGAGCTGCAAGTAACTCAACTGCGACATCTTGCCTGCCTTGGAGTCCTTCTCCTCTACCCACAACAGCAAAACGATTTGCTCTTCGCATTTCTTCACTTTCACCTGGCTGTGCACCCAATCCACAGCGGGATTCCACCCGTGCAGCCAGTCACGCCCCAGAATGGCATCATAGGTATCCATCGGACATGTGCAAAAACTCACCTCTCACGATAGCTTGTCCAGATGGACCCTCAAAGTCTTCAGAGACAATCCGCACTCTAGCTCTAGTTTGACATTTGAAATATTCCTGCTTCTCACGGAAACCCCCTCGATGGTAGCGTAGTGTGTCAACGCACTCAGTAGTGGACACCATCGCCTGGAACTCTGTGAAGACACTTAGTGCCAGTGTGCACTGATTTTCCGCCTTCAAGCCATCATGGTACTTGTCTGCCATCTCCGGCTTGCTCAAGTCATTGATTTTCGAGCACAAAGCTAAGAAACGGCGTGTGTACTCCTGCACCGAGCTGATCTGGTTCAACTGCTTCAGCTTGTTACGTGCGACCATGGAGGCGTTTACGAGAGAAAACCAATTTCTGATGGCTTGCTCAAACTGCTCCCATGTCCTCGGCACGTGAGCTTCAGCTTGCCCCATGCCTGGTTGCCACAACATGGCATGTTGCACAGTTGCATTCCCACCTCCACCTCAAGTGGTCAGCATATTCAGCTGTCTCCACCATTCCAATGCTCGTCCGCGTAGAAGTGTCATCGTGAATGATACACGCACACCATCATCCTCTGGAGTGTGACCCAGAGCCCCAAAGTAGTTGTTCATCGTGAACAACCAGGTCCAAACGCTCGCTCCGTTGACAGAGGGATTGAACGGTTCCGAAGCCTTTGGCTTTGGTCTTGGCGGACCCCTTGACCGGGCCGCCCGAACCTGTCCAGCGTTAGTCCCAGCGCGCAGGTCAGCCATTTGCCAATGAAGCAGCTCATTCTCCAGCTTGAGGGCTCCCAGCTGCTCTACAATCTGCTACAGGGCCTGCTCCATGGCTTTAGCTGATTTTTGGTCATTGGAGATTTTCTGAAAAAAAACAATGCAGCGGTGGATGCTACGGTTGGAGGACAAGCAATGGAAGGCCAAGGGGTCCCTTGGTGGATGAAGGTGCTGTTGGATTGTAACAATTACAGCTACGGGGACAGCTCATCCACCGGTGTTGGTGACGGGTTGGCACACGTGAAGCTCTTTCTACACATTGTTAGAATGGTAAAGGGTGGTTGATCCCTGTGAATGCACAGCTGCTGGATCCCCACAGCCAGAGTGGTGGTGCAGATGATGTCCTCCAAGCCTGCCAGGACCGCACCAGGACGACAAGCCTCAGGGGTTAATGTTATGGCATCTGTGGGTAGAGGTGATGTTTTCATCACCCTGATGGCATCAAACACCTTTTTTAGACCATGCTTATATTTTACGTGAAAAACTGTCCAGGTTTGGTCCAAGAACCGGGTCATTCGGTGCAAGGACAAGAAAGATATGCCCGGACAAAGTTGGGTGGTACGCATCCGGAAAATGAACGGGAGCTATAACAAAGTGCCCCCATTTTTCTGGCATACTCGGGCCCTCGTCCGAGTTTTAGGAGCATGCAAGCATTTTCCCGATTTTTGGAAATCCAGGTCACGGTCGAGCTCACCTCCGCTCGACCGCAGACGTGAGGAGGACGAGGAGGAGCGAGCGTGCAAGCAAACGCCGGCGTGGAGTTCACGCCGGCGCTAGGGGGCTCATTTGCGCAAACCCCCACGTGGCGTCCCGAACACGCCATGCGAGGGTGGTTGTCACCCCCTTGGAAAATAGTGTGCGGGACACGCTATCCGCCGAGGTGTCCTCTCCAGCGGGAGCTCCTGACATTGAGCGCGGTCAACGGGAGAGCCCGGAAAGGTGACTGCGACCGTGCGACGCTTGGAGTACCACCGGTGGCGTGTCCAATACGGTGACCAGACCCACCACCGGAAGGCATACGGGAGCAACGAGGCGGCTTGCCAAGAAACAGGATGGACCGTCGATCTAGACGATCGACGGTTGGGGACTTGTCGCACAAGGCACTAGGTGCAAGTACGGCACCGAGTTCAGGTGCAAGTAGGGCACCAAATTAAGGTGCAAGTAGCTTGTTGTAGCAAGCTAGGAGAGCAGTAGGCTGAGGCCTGGACTAGCTTGCCGGACAGTATAAATACCATTTACTCAGTTCAGTCTCAAGAACCTGTGTTTTCCAGCTCTAGCTTCCAGACTTCCTCCAAGTCTATCTTTCCGCTACGACTGTTCTCTCTACACACCAATGATTAATCTTCATAGAGCACACACTCTCACATGTGGTATCAGAGCCTGAGCCACACATTGGGCGGAAGCGCTTCCGGAGCTCTAAAAACTTCAAGAAGTGGAAGGCACGGAGTACGCCGGACAACGTCAAGGCTGATCGAGAGGGAGATTGTTGGACCAGACTTCGAAGCCAACGCATGAGCCAACCTCTGGAAATTTTTTCTGTATTTCTACAGCGACCACACGGCCAACCGTGTGTGCGTGGCATACGACAGGTGACTCCTATGCACTTCGAAGACGTAAGATTTTCATCCCGGACTGCCGAATTGCTGCAAAAAAAAATTTGATTGCTGCCAAAATGCTGCCAATTTTTTTAGACAATTTCCAACGGCCAAAAATGCAAACTGAGCAGCAGAAAGCTAGAGCCATGGAGCAAGCCCTGTAGCAGATCCTCAAATTGGAGAATGAGCAGCTCAATTGGCAGATGGATGACCTGCGGGACTAGACTGACGCTGGGCAGGTTCGGGCAGCCCGGCCAAGGAGTCCGCCAATACCAAAGCCAAAGGCTCCGGAACCGTTCAATCCCTTAGTCAAGGGTGCCAGCGTACGGACCTGGCTGTTTACGATGAACAACTACTTTGGGGCTCTGGCTCACCCTCCAAAGGACGATGCTATACGTGTGTCATTCACGGTGACAATGCTATGCAGAGCAGTATTGGAGTGGTGGAGGCAGCTGAATATGCTGACCACTCGAGGTGGAGATGGAAACGCAGCTGTGCAACATAACGTGTTGTGGCAGCCAGGCGCGGGGCAAGTTGAAGCGCGCGTGCCGACAACATGGGAGCAATTTGAGCAAGCCATCAGAGATCGGTTTGATCTTGTAAATGCCTCCATCGTCGCACGCAACAAGGTGAAGAAGCTTAAGCAGATCGGATCGGTGCAGGAGTACACACACCGTTTCTTGGGCGTTGTTCTTGGAGATTGGCGACATGAGCAAGCCGGAGATGGTAAACAAGTACAATCACGGCTTGAAGGTGGACATTCAGCACACACTGGCATTGAATGGCATCAAGGAATTCCAGGTGATGGTAGCCAGTGCTGAGCGTGTTGACGCGCTACGCTGCCATCGATGGGGTTTTTGTGAAAAGCAGGAGAGTTTTCAGCATCGATTATAGCACCAACAAACCGACCCCATGGATATTGACACAGTGCAAGGAGGCCAGAAGCAGAGCAAGCCGCATGGTGGGAGTTATTGCATCTGCGGGAAGCCTGGGAACCACAAGAAGGAGTGCAAGAAGAAGCAGCACGGAAACGGCAACAAGCAGTGAGTGGCGGGCGGCCAACTGCTGGGAATGCTTCATCCGCATCAGCGAACACCAGCTCCAAAAGTCCTTCAACAACTAGGGAGCTGCCGAGTGTATTTCTCCGGAACGAAGGAAGCGAGAGAGTTTCGGGAATCCTCCTGCAAGCCAAAATTTTATCAGCTGGTTCTGCACACGACAAGGGGCACCAGACTCGCCTACAAACTAAAGCATTGCTGGATTGCGGCGCATCGCACTCATTCTTCAACGACAAGCTTGCAAAGAGGTTGGGGCTTGCACGGCTATCCAGAAAGCCAACTACGGCCAAGTTGGTGCAAGGGGAGCTGGATTTCGGACTGCCCCTGAAGCCTGTGAGGGACCGTCTGGGCAAGCTGTGTGAGGTAAACTTTCGCACGTATCCAATGGACGCCTACGATGCCATTTTGGGGCGTGACTAGCTGCACCGGTCGAATCTTGTTGTGGATTGGTTGCGCAACCAGGTGAAAGTGAAGAAATGCGGCGAGCATATCGTTTTGCCGTTGTGGGCAGAGGAGAAGGACTCCAAGACAGGCAAGGTGCCACAATTGAGTTACGTGCAGCTGAAGCGCTGTCAGCGCAAAGGGGCCCAAGTCTACCTGGTGTGGGTCCAGCAAAAGGTAACAGCTAAAGAGGTGGAAGTGTTGGTAGTAGAGTCAAAGCAACGAGAGGGAGAGCAGCGGAAAGCACCAGCAGCAGAGCTGTTGGAAGGCATCAAGGGAGTGTTAGACGGCTACAATGACGTGTTCCCTGCTGAGCTGCCAAAGGGCTTACCACTGAAGCGGGAAAACAGCCACAAAATTGATCAGGTTTCCGAGAGCGACTCCAACGGTACGGGCTGCTTATGGCATGACCGATAATGAGTTGGGTGAGCTGAAAAATCAGTTTGAGGAGCTGACAGAGCAGGGGTTCATCAGACCGTCAGTGTCACCCTACGCTACATCGGTCCTCTTTGTGAAGAAGACGACAAGGAAGCTACGGATGTGTGTGGACTATCACGCACTGAGCAATGTAACGATCAAGAACAGGTACCTATTGCCAAGGGACGATGAGCTGTTTGACCAACTGAGGAGAGCGTAGTTCTTTAGCAAGATTGACTTGTGCTTGGGATACCATCAGATCCGAATTGTGGAGCAGGATGTGGAGAAGACGGTGTTCTGGACGCAGTACGGCCATTTTGAGTACCTCGTGATGCCGTTTGGGTTGACCAACACTCCTGCAACGTTCATGAGCCTCATTAATAGGATATTCCACCCTCACTTGGACCAGTTTGTGGTGGTGTTCCTCAACAACATCCTCATCTACTCCCAAACCCTAGAAGAGCATCAGCAACACCTTTGGCAGGTGCTACACATTCTTCAAAAAGAGAAGTTGTTTGCAAAGCTCTCCAAGTGGGAGTTCCAGAAGCAAGAGGTAGAGTTCCTTGGGTACATCGTGAGCGGCAAGGGTCTCCACATAGACCCAAAGAAGGTGGAAGCACTTAAGCAGTGGCCAACACCAAAGTGTGTACGTAACATCCAGGTCTGTTGGCTCAAGTGGATGTAGAGGCAGTCAATGGACACCTTTGGTGAAGAGTATGGAGCACAAAGATCACAGATGTAAGTAGGAAAAACATGTCGCATTCAGTAGAACTGAATCATAACACTTTTTTGTTTGTTAGCATATTAAGATTTTATGAGGACCTTATAGCCTGTCATCTAAGCTTTCCAAAGCATCCAAGAACGCCCAAAACGGAGCAGTAGATCCCCTACTACGGCCGTCAAAGTAACCCTTGGTGGAGCCGTCCACCTTGCCTTACAAGCTAGGCAACGGGAGGCGCTTCGACGATGACCCGTCGAAGCGCCTTTCCTCACCCGGAAGTTAAGGAGAAGTTCACCCTGGCCAAGGAGGTCCTTATGGTTGCTTCATTCATGCCCCTGGTGCATTTGGAGCTCATTAGGAATGAACTCGGATCACTGACGGTGGATTATCCCGCCATCCATGGCGGGTACTAGATTCCACCCGCCCAATACCCGATTTTTGGGCTAGGCAAACTCTCTGAATACTCACTCAAATTGAGCAATTCAAAGCTCAATCTTGCATGAAAAAATCCAAGGAATTTAAATCTAAGAGCACACCATGTCAACAATCTCTTCCTTGCACCGCAGCCTTGATGCCCTGTCCTTGGAACCTATAGCATTTTAAACTTCATAGCGCAGACCGAACTCCATGCACTTTGCGTCGTGCCTTTCCTTGGGCTGTTCCTTGGTCATGGCATCGGCGAGCATGCGCTTAGTGCCACAATGCACAATAGCCGCATCTCCCTTCATCACAAAGTCCCGCGCGTAGTGATGATGGATCTCGATGTGCTTGGTCCTCCTGTGCAGCAGTAGGTTTTGGATGAGGCTTATGGCACTCATGTTGTCAACGTTGAGTACCGTCAGCTTCTTTTGCACCACGCCAATCTCCTTTAGCAGCCGCCGCAGCCACACCGCCTCCCTTACAGATTCCGCGAGCGCGATGTACTCCGCGTTGGTACTAGACAGCCCCACGCAGTCCTTCTTCCTACTTGCCCATGAAACTGCTGTACACCCAAGCACAAACACGTACCATGACATTGACTTTCTTTCATCCACACCACAAGCCCAGTCGGCATTGGAGTAGTTGACCAACTCGAGGGAGTCGTCAGGTTCTCCCCCTCCAAACACAAGTCGCGAATGTTTTTTCGCCTTGAGATAGTGGAGGATCTTCTTCACCGCTTGCCAATGTAGCGGCCTGGGATCAGCAATGTAGCGGCTTACTTGGCCCTCCCCAAAGGCTAGGTTGGGCTGCGTCGCCACCATGGCGTACATGATGCTCCCCACAAGGGACTGGTATGGCACACCTGCCATCTCCTCCTCCTTGTTAGTGCTCAGCCCCATGCTCGAGCTCAACTCACATGTGGTGGTCATCGGTGTACCGATGGGGTTACACTCCTCCATGTTGTAGCTGCGGAGCACCTCTTGCACATACTTTGCTTGCCCCATCTCCAACGTGCGTCCCTTGCCGTCCCTCTTAATGGTGACTCCGAGGTAGTACTCGAGCTCGCCCATGTCGGTCATTTTGAACCGAATGCCCAGCTGCCGCTTCAGGTTCACCAACTCTTCCATGTCCGATGACATGAGGATTAGGTCATCCACATAAAGGACCACGATCTAGTGCAACCCCAGCTACTTCCACATGTACAAGCTCTGATCCACTTCACAGCGCTTGAAGCCAAGCTTGGCTATGAAGCCGTCCATTTTCAGGTACCACATGAGTGGCGCTTGCTTCAGCCCATAGAGCGCCTTGCAAAGCCGGCACACCTTCCCTGGCGGCGCGTCCACTCCCTCCGGCACCTCCATGAGGACCTCCTTATCCAGGTCGCCATTGTAGAATGCGGTGTTCATATCCATTTTTGTGGACTTCAGAGTCGCATGGCGTCGCCATCGAGATGATGGAGCAGATGGAGGCAAACTTTGCCACCGGTGCAAAGGTTTCTTTGTAGTGTTCACCCTTTCGTTGGGCATACCCATTCGCCACCAGCCACACCTTGTACTGCTCCACCTTCCCCTCCTTGGTGAGCTTCTTCTTAAAGATCCACTTGGAGCCGATGATTTTTGTGCCCTTTGGCCTATCAATCAACTGCCAAGTGCCATTCTCTTCATGGGAGGCAAGCTCATAATTTATGGCTCCCTCTCACTCTGCTCCATCCTTATGCTGCAATGCCTCCTTGATGGCCTCGGACTCCTCTTGCGCAAAGAACGCTCAAGCAAACCCCATCGAGATTTCCTCCACAGCATCGTAACATTTTTCTGTCCTCCTTACGCGTCCACTTCTACGAGGCTGCTGTTGTTAAGGCTTCTACTACTGTTGCCGCTGCTGCTGCTGCTGTTGTTGCTCTCTCGCAACGCCGCTCGCACCATTGGCTTGCTCCCCCTCTCTTGGGGACTGTGGAAATGCGGACTCACTCCCCGCCTCCTCGTTCAGCTCCACTGCTACCAGCGCTTTGGACTCATTTTCCGACTCGGCTGAATGCAAATCACCCGTTCCCCCATCCCTTGGATGGTTCCCGCCAGTTGGAGCCGCTCGGACGTCACCCTCTTTTGCGTCCTCTGGCGTCTCCTCCTCGAGGACTGGCAGCCACTTCCCTAGCTTGGAGAGACCCCCGTCCTTGTCCGTCCAACGGCTGTCCTCGTCAAACGTGAAGTTGTGACTCTTCACGATCTGCTGCCTCTGTGGGTCAAAGATCCGGTACACCTTGTTCCCCCTCTTGTACCCGACAAAGATGCACCGGTGAATCCGTGGATCCAGCTTTCCCCGGCCCTCACATCCGTGCACAACAGCATGTGCAACACAACCAAATGTGCAAAGGTGTGCCACAGTTGGCTTCTTCCCGCTCCACACTTCTTGTGGCATCTTCCACACCTTAGAATCCACGTCTTTTAGAGGTTTTTTCATCGTCAGGTTCATGATGAACACCGCTGTCCGCGCTGCCTCACTCCAGTACCGATGCGCGAGGCCGGTATCACTCAACATGGACCGGACCATGTTGAGGATAGTGTGGCTCACCCTCTCAAAGACGCCATTCTGCTACGGAGAGTGTGTCATAGTTTTCTGCCATTCGATCCCCTTGCTCTTCATCCATGCCAAGTAGCCCTCGTACTCACCGTCATTGTCGCTTCGGAACTCCTTCACCTTCAATCATGTTTGCCGCTCCACTTCTGCCACAAATTCATGCATACATGTCAGGACATCACTCTTCCTCTTGATGATGTAGAGGTAGAGCTTACGGCTCTGATCGTCGATGAAGGTCACGAAGTAGCGAGCGCCCCCGATGGAGCTCTCAAATGGTCCACGCACAATAGTGTGGACCACCTCCAGCTTCGCCAAGGCATGCATCCCTATGCCATCGAACGGCTGTCGTGTTGCCTTGCCGACCACGCATGACTCGTACACGGCATTCTTGGCTGCGTCAAGGCTCTTGACCTCAAGACCCCGCACCACTTCCTTTTTCGCCATGTCCCTTACAGTTGAGGGAGCAATGTGACATAGGCGGTGGTGCCATAAATCTAGGACTCATTCATCCTTTGTCATGAGGTTCACGACGTCAATCCTTGCCACATCGGCAAGAACCTTGGTACAAAGAAGGTACAGATCCTCCTCCCTCTTCCCATTTGCAATCACCTCGCCATCCCCCTCCTTCTGGATGATGGCCTCTTTCTTGTTGAAGAGTACCTCGAGCCCCTTGTCGGTAAGGCGCCTCACTAACAGCAACTTTGTCCCAAAGTTGGGCATGTGGAGCACGTCATAGACGGTGCACAGAATGACTTTCCCGTTCACCACCGACTTGATGCAAACATTGCCTTCACCCGCGACCAACTCCGTCTTGCCGTGGGCCACTATCATGCATAGCTCGGTTGCGCCGTAGGTGACGAATGTTGCCCGGTTGCATTGTCTGTGGCGACCTGATCCGGAGTCAATCACCGTGACTTCTAGATCTGTAAAGTCGGTAGACTCCTTGACCATCATGGCTTGGGTGTCCTTCTTCCCACCATTCCCCGGCCGGTCCAACTTCTTGTTGGGGAAATTGCGTGCATTGTGGCCCTGTTTTCCACAGTTTTAGCATTCCCCTTTGTTGTCACCTCTCTTGGTGCCTTGCTTGGCATCCTTCCCTTTCTTGCCTCCCCCTCCACCTTGAGGGCGGACGGCATAGGCGGAACTTGACGTTGCTACGCCCTCTCTTCCACCATGTCGCATCCATTCATTGCGGACGTACTCAGCCACCTTCGGGTACTTCAGCTCATCGACGGACAGCCGCCCATGATAGTGATCATGGGACTCCGACTGTCTGGCAAGGCCAGGAGGAGGATCATCGCTTGTAGCTGAGGGTCGACCTTCCATCCGGTGGCTACGCACTCTGCAGTGAGGGACTCAATCTGTTGCAAGATCTCCATGATGTTATCGCCTTCGTTGGCTCAGAGGGTGATGAGACTCTTGAAGACAAAGAGCTGGTTGGCAAGGTTGGTGGACTGGTAGATGGTGCATAGCTTCATCCAGGCCTCCCCGGCTTTTGTGCATCCTTGAATTAGTGTGCGCTGTGGCAGTGCTAGCGCTAACACCAACAAAGCCAATGGCTTATTGTTGCACTGCTTGTACTAATCCACTTCCTCTAGCGTCGCGATATCCGGAGGGGAGATCTCTTTACCGTTGACTAGATCAAGCAAGCCCTTGTCATTGAGGTAGACCTCAAACTCCCAACTCCACAAAGGAAAGCTGTTCCCATTAAACTTGGAGACGGCGCCAATGATCTCTTGCTTGGTCGTTGCCATGGCGCGCAACAGTAGCGTGAAAGTTGAGGAGCTCGGGTCCTTCTAGGCACGTGGGTCCATAACCCTTTGTTGGCTCTAGTGGGTGAAGAGGCACCCTCAATGATTCGTAGCTCTCACTGGTACACGCTACCAATGTTTGGGGCAGCCAATGGACACCTTTGGTGGAGAGTGTGGAGCACAAGGATCACGGATGTGAGTGGACAGAACACGATGCATTCAGTTGAACTAAATCAAAATAACTTTTCTTACTTATCATAGAGATATTACATCAGATCCTTATAGCCTGTGATCTAAGATTTCCAACGCATCCAAGCACGCCCAAAACGGAGCAGTAGAGCCCCTGCTATGGCCGTCAAAGTAACCCTTGGTGGAGCCGTCCACCTTGCCTTACACGCTAGGCAACGGGAGGTGCTTCGATGATGACCCGTTGAAGCGCCTTTTCTGGCCCAGAAGTCAAGGAGAATTTCACCCTGGTCAAGGAGGTCCTTATGGTTGCATCATTCATGCCCCTGCTACATTTGGAGCTCATTAGGAACAAACTCGGATCACTGGCGGTGGATTATCCCACCACCCATGGCGGCCAGATTCCACCCGCCCAACACCCGATTTTTGGGCTTGGCTAACTTTATGAGTACTCACTCAAATCGATCAATTCAAAGCTCGATCCTGCATGAAAATTTTTAAGCAATCCAAATCTGAATGTACGTTAGATGTCTGAATACTCATCAGTGGTCGAATTAGGGAGTACGATTAACGGCACTCATGGCAAGGGGCACACCATGTCAACAAGGTCTTCGTGGGGTTTGTCAACTACTACCGGAAATTCATCCGGGGGTATGCGGAAAAGGGTCCGCCCCTGATTCAGCTTCTGAGGAAGGATCACCAGTGGGAATGGGGTAATTGGGAGCAGAAGAGATTCGAGGAGCTCAAGGCTGCAATGTATGACGCTCCGATCCTAGTACATCCGGATTCATCCAAGGAGTACGTCATGGCAACGGACGCAAGCGATTATGCCATTGGGGTGATGCTGATGCAGGATCACGAGAAGGGGCCATAACCAATTGCGTGTGTATTGCGTAAGTTGCGAGGTGCGGAGCTGAACTACGCAATCCATTCGAAGGAGATGCTGGAGGTAATCCATGCGCTCAAGCACTGGAGGTGCTACCTCGAGTTGCCCCGCAACGTGGTCTTCACGGATCACTACGCCCTGAAGTACATAAAGACGCAGCAGGACCTTAGTCGTCAACAGACTCGTTGGATGGAGTTCTTGGAAGGGAGTTTTGACTACAAGATCCAGTACAAACTTGGGAAGGTGAACCCCGCAGATCCTCTCTCACGGAGGTCGGACTTGAGCCTCAATGTCATCTGAGTGCTGATGTGATCTCCAGTCATGCGTAGCCTGTTCAAGCACGGCTATGGCATGGACAGTGAATTCATGAGTGGTGCGCTGAACGACGCCACGTAGGATGGAGTGTATTGGCTAAGGGGGCAGAAGTGGAGGATTGTCGTGCCGGACTATGCGCCATTGAAGTAGTTGTTGNAGGTGAACCCCGCAGATCCTCTCTCACGGAGGTCGGACTTGAGCCTCAATGTCATCTGAGTGCTGATGTGATCTCCAGTCATGCGTAGCCTGTTCAAGCACGGCTATGGCATGGACAGTGAATTCATGAGTGGTGCGCTGAACGACGCCACGTAGGATGGAGTGTATTGGCTAAGGGGGCAGAAGTGGAGGATTGTCGTGCCGGACTATGCGCCATTGAAGTAGTTGTTGCTGGAGGAGGCGTATGAAACCCAATACTCGGGTCACATTTGCTTTGACAAGACGCTCAAAGCTTTGGGATGCCAATGCTAGTGTTCTTCAATGGCAACTGATTGCAAGAGGTTTGTGATCAGTTGTGATGTGTGCCAATGCATCAAGGCGCGGAGGACCAAGCTACCTGCGGAGCTGCAACCATTGCTTGTAACGGAGAGGCCATAGACAGACATCTTGCTTGACTTCATCAGCGGGTTGCCTATGACGCAGCAAGGTAACAACACGGTGTTGGTGGTGCTGGACCGGTTTTCCAAGATGGCACATTTCATCGCATGTCCTGAGAGCATCACAGCTGCCGGGATAGCTGAACTCCTCAGCCATGCCATCAAGCTGCATGGAATGCCACAGTTGGTGGTCTCAGATCACGATCCACGCTTCACTTCACGATTTTGGAGAGATATCATGGAGAAGTTGGGCACGCAGGTGCACCTGACCACGGCATACCACCCACAGAGTGATGGGCAGACAGAGCACACGAACCAGACTTTGGAGCAACTACTGCGGAACATAGTCCCACCGGATGGAGAGGGTTGGGAGGAGAAGCTCGGAGTGGCAGAATTTTCCTACATCTCAACAGTGTTAGCATTAACAGGAAATTCACCGTTTGAGGTGGTACATGGCCACCATCCACTAAGCCCAGCCCCCCTTGCTACAGCAACATCTCTTCCGGTTATACAGCAGATTGCTGAAGGGTTTGCCACCACTTGGGACGTGGTGCAGCAATGGCTGTTGAAGGCACAGAAGCAGCAGAAGCGGCATGCTGATAAGCATGGCTCTACGGAGGAGTTCCAAGTGAGAGATTAGGTGATACTGAACTCTGCTAACCTGCAGCTAATGGGATTTGGGAGTCCCAAGCTGAAACCGCGATGGGTAGTTCCATTCCACATTATGGAGAAGCGCTTGGCCATCTTTTACAAGCTATAACTGCCAGCTCACTACACCATCCATCCGGTGTTCCATATCTCCCTTTTTCGTGCCTATCGTGACACCAATACTTTCTTCCAGGGTTGCGAGACAGCTCCACCTCCTACTGTCCAGGATGAATGAAGTGAGGAGTTTGAGGTGGAGAAGATTCTGGCAGACCGCCAAAGGGGACGACGGTGTGAGTTTCTGGTGTTGTGGAAGGGGTACCCGGCATAGCACAACTGTTGGGAGCCAGAGGCCAACTTCCACGTTGGGGGTACCAACACTATTCTCCAGGAGTACCTCAAGCGCGTCAAAATGTCGCACCTCCGACGGGGGGGTGGATGTAACGAAGTGCCCCTATTTTTCTGGCATACTCGGGGCCTCATCCGAGTTTTGGGGGTATGTAGGCCTCTTTCCGCTTTTCAGAAATCCAGATGGCGGTCGAGCTCACCTCCGCACAATAGCCAATGTGAGGAGGAGGAGGAGGAGGATGAGCAACTGCGCGAGCAAGTGCCGGCATGGAGTTCACGCTGGCGCTAGGGGGCTCTTTCGCGCGAGCCCCTCCACGGCGTTCGGAACATGCCACACAAGGGTGGTTGTTGCCCCCTCGGCGAATAGTGTGTGGGACACCCTATCCGCCAAGGTGTCCTCTCCAGTGGGAGCTCCTGACATTGAGCGTGATCAACGGGAGAGCCCGGAATGGTGACTGCGACCGTGCGACGCTCGGAGTACCACCGGTGGTGTGTCCAACACGGTGACCACACCGACCGCCGGGAGGCATACGGGAGCAACAAGGTTGCTCGCCAAGAAACAGGATGGACCGTTGATCTGGACGATCAACGGCTGGGGACTTATCGCACAAGGCCCTAGGTGCAAGTAGGGCACCAAGTTCAGGTGCAATGAGGGCACCAAGTTCAGGTGCAAGTAGCCTGTTATAGCAAGCTAGGAGAGCAGTAGGCTGAGGCCTGGGCTAGTCGGCTGGACAGTATGAATACCCTGTACTCAGTTCAGTCGCAGGAACCTGTATTTTCCAGCTCTAGCTTCCAGAATTTCTCCAAGTCTATGTTTCCGCTGCGACTGTGTTCCACACACCAACGATTAATCTTCAAAGAGCACACACTCTCACAGGAGCACCGGTTCGACCCCAACGAGGCAGAGCAAATTTTTCTCTTACTACAGCCAAAGCACCCTTGGATGGAAGCTTAACAGTGACACAAGGTTCATTGGTGTCCATGGTTGCTTTGGGATGGTGACTAGAGCTGCATTCGCAAGCAAGGGCGCTTCGGGCAGCTGTGACCCCAGCTGGCGGTGCTGCCAGTAGTAGTCATGTATGGAGCACTCAAACGGCCATAACTGAGCCGTTTCTCCTTGGATTGAAGCGTTCTTTGCTGCGTTGGAAAGCTCTCAAAGCATGCTACATGATGCTGTAGTATTTTTGTAATTTTACCTCAGTAGAGGACTTTGGAGTACCGAGGGGCTCTCGGCTAGCACATAGGGGTTGGTACACATGGAACCCTAGGGGTTTTCCTAGGCATGCCAATACTACCCGAAGACTTTGCACATTGCCTTGTACTTATCTATCAATTCTGAATGATTCATTCCTTGCTCAAACCTCCTTGTGTTTAAAGTATTACCTCACACACGTCCATTTGATCCTTAAACTCTTCCGTTGCGCACCTTGGTACAAACGCCGCCGAGAGAGTCGCACGGCGGGAACCTCGGTTGTTAGAAGCTGTCTTGCTGTTAGGAGAGGGTCGTGCGGTATCTCAAGAGCTGGTCCACACACAAAGGGGTCGAGGGTCAGGAGTTTAATCTCAAGGGCTTGGCATGTGAATGTCTCGCCGGGCGCCACTTGGTTCACAAGCAAAATCTGTAACTTGAGAAATTGTTCATACGAGACTACGACCAGCATGGCGGATACAACAAGGCACAGTTCTGGTACGAGTCACCCTTTAGGCGGCAACGATTCACTTGCCATGTGGTCGGCCCCCCAAGCAATGAACTTCATTGCATGCTGCTTGAAGATTACCATGACACCAGTCCAGGTGGACATTTCAAAGAGGAAAAGACAGTGACGAAACTGACCAAACACTACTGGTGAGACGAGATGGAATCTGACGTGGCCAACTTCTGCAAATCCTGCGACACGTGTCAACGACCAAAATCCCGTCACACGTGGCCATCCGGACTTCTGCAGCTGCTCACCATTCTGAGAAAACCGTGGACCAAAATCTCCATGGACTTCTTCACAGGATTGCCAATCACATGTGAGGGTCATGACGTAATCCTCGTGGTTGTCGACAGGTTTTCTAAAATGTCTCACTTTTTTCCAACAACGACCACCGTCACCACCAAAGGAACAGCGTGAAAATTTTCAAAAAACATTGTGCGGCTACAGAGCGCGCCAAGGACCATCATGAGAGACACGGACGGTCGATTCACCAGCCATTTCTGGCGCGAACTGATGACTGGCTATGACAGTCAGATCCTACTTTCAACGGTGTTGCATCCTGAAACCAATGGCGAGACCAAGCGGATCAATCAGATGCTCGAATAACTTCTCCAAACATTATGCGAACTTCATGGGACAGATTGGGCACAAAAGCTCTCCACCGCATTGGGAAATACTCCGTTTCAAGTGGTGTATGGAAAACTTCCCACCACCCTAGCACGACTACACAGCCAAAGCAACATTCCCGCATTTGGCGTCCAACACCGTGACTTCTCCACCATCTGGGATGAAACAGGACAGGCCCTCACGAAGACACAAGCTGCAATAAAGCAAGCAGCTGACCGACATCGCAGAGACCATGTTTTCACCATTGGCAACAAAGTCCATCTCAGTTCGGCCACCATCAAAATTCATGGAGCCGGCTGTCTAAAGCTCAAAACCCTATGGTTGGGACTATTTGAGATCAAGCGCATACAAATCCATGTGGTTGCACAACTCAAACTCCCTGACAAGTTCATTTGGTGTTCCATATCAGCACACTCAAGCACTACCTAGACCCAGGAGAGAAATTCCACGGCAGGGATATACATCCCCCGCCTCCCGTACAAGCGGACGAGGACCCAGAGTATGTCATTGAGGACATCCTCGGTCATCTATGATGCGGCAAAACAACATAACATCTTATCAAGTGGTACAGCTTCGACGCTGCACATAACAATTGATAACCCTACGACAACCTCCAAGAGATTGATCACCTAATCAATGGACGTTACCGCCGTCAGCAGGCCACATCTCTGCATGCGCCGAGACGTCTCGGCTAAAAGGGAAGGTGTTACGTACTAGACGTACACGAGTCCCTAATCTTCCAATTGGGTATTTTTGTCATTACACAAATAGCCCACCGCGCTTTGAGACCATGATTCTTGCTCCAAAAGTCAAGGACAATTTGGCTAACTTCCGTCGTCCTCTGGCAAACCTTCCCGCATCTTGTGATAACTTTGACACCTTCCAAGAATCAACGACAGAAGTATGACGACCTTTTGGTCGACTTCTTGACGTATCGAGAAATATCTCGAATTAAGAAGATGCATCTCATATCTTCCACGTTGACCTTTGAATCCCCGTGATTCCTTGGCAAAGCTTCTCGATCCATCCACTCAGGACTCGACTCCACACGCGTCACTCGGCCATCAACCCAACAACCCCGACTATGCCTCATTCTTAACTCTACACTTTCATATGTTTGTTTGATCATTTTGACACTTGTCAATAAATTACACTTACCGCCAATTATGAATTGCTCAAGTGTCCCAAAGTCTCAATTGTGTTCAGCCCCTCAACTTCTACTTATTCACCATCTACGCTCGGTTTGGCAGAACGCTGGAAACGTGATGTAAAAACCATAGTGGCCTGGACATGCCGTTCCAAAACAAGTAGGTATGGGCACTCCAATTTAAAGTTTTGACATGGTGGGTGTTACGTAACAGATGTACACGAGTCCCCTATCTTGAGTGGGTACTTCTGTTATTACACGAACAAATCACCGTGTCGCAAGACCTTGATATTCACTCCGATGATCAAGGGCAAACTTGCCAACTGCCCTCGCATCTTCCGGAATCTTCTGACAACTTCAACCACTCTCCCAAATCTACAACAGAAGTGTCACGGCCTTTTGGTCAACTTCTGGATGCACCGAGACAAATCTGAATTTTTTAAAGATGCATCTTGCATCTTCACTGTCGCTTCTTGAAGATCCCCGACTAGTCGGCAGAACTTCTCAAATCCGGCCACTCACGATGCGGCTCCACACATGTCGCTTGACAATTGACCCAATGACCTCGACTCTGTATCATTTGTAACTCGACACTTGTATACATATAAAAATATATATGTATATATATTTTTTATCATTTCAACAACAGGTGGCATAAGACGACAGGCGCGGATCAACAAAGAACTGGCAAACTGAGTTTATGCGCTCAAAGTGATCAACAACTATCTTCTCCAAAACCTCAACGTCACGATGGAGGCTCTTTGCAACGCAAGGGCATGGGAAGCGGTGCTCGTCGAGAGAAATTACCAACTCTCAAGTGAACCCAAAACTTGTCTGGCTGCACCAGAACCGTTGGATCCTACAAATTCAAAGGGACCGACGGTTCGGATGTTGTTGAGGAGTTTGAAAGTGTATTTCACCGTTGTTGAATCAACGACAAACAAAAAATGATTGACCTCGCAGCCGAGCTTTTGCATGGCACGGCGCTAAGTTGGTGGTCAGACCTAAAGACAATCCAACGAGAGCAGGAGACCGACAGGGCTTCATCAATGGTCATCGGCGCCCATCTCATATCGCATACCACAGGCATTGTACCCTTGGAGCAGATCAATTCACAGTTGCAAGATGCGCTTACGCCACCAACCGACTGGAACAAAGTCTCACGCGTGATGCTCGCACGTTTTGGACGGCTGAACGAAAAGACTAACGCAACGTAAAAACTCGAGAATCTCCATCAGCAATCCAGCGTGGCAGAGTATACTGGGAGATTCCACGAGATTATCACTCATGCAAACATCGCCCTCGACAGACTCTGTTTTCACTACAACAACAACACTCAACGAGATATCCGGTGAGCAATGGCTATTCTTGGCATAAAAAACGACTTGGCACGGATGATCGCAACAACAAAAAGGATTTGTACTGCTTCTACAACGCATGGATCTAGGAATCCTACGGCTGGTGAATCTCCAACCACAGTTTTCGTGGAAATGGAAGAAGCCAGTCGGTGGACGCCTTGACTCCGATGGAAGTGGACGCCACAAACCAGAGAGACACACAGACCTGCTATAACTGAAGAAAAGTCGGACACATCGCTTACAACTGTCGAAGCAAGCAACAGGGGAAAAGGGGGGGGGAGATTCGCAGAAAAACGAGTCGGAAAACGGCAAAGCACAGGAAGGAAAAGCACAACTCTTGTCAACACGGAGCGATTTGTACCGAATGATCACCCATCTGAACGACCCCACAGAGGGTTTATGACATCGTAAACTTTGACAAGGCGTACGAGGATGACCAACTGGCAATAATGCTAAACATTCAGCCTCGGGGATGCGAGAGTCACAGAACGGTACCAAAGCTAGTGGATGGAGGGGCTTCTCACAGTTTTGTAAGCAACAACATGGTTTGCAAGTTGGGTTTGCAGACCAAACCAGGGGTGTTTGAAGGAAAATCCATCGACGGGAGATTACAAATACGGAGA
>SZWC01003790.1:71192-81747 GCA_023375785.1 Penium margaritaceum
AGTACGTGGCCCTTGGCTCAGGCGCGTGTGAGAGCGTGTGGTTGCGTCCTCTGTTGTCCGAGTTGCGTCAGTCTGTCGCATCCATCACCTTGCATTGTGACAATGAGAGTGCCATGGCCATTGCCGACAATGACGGTGTGCATCACACTCGCACAAAGCACATCAATGTTGAGTATCACTATGTGTGTTCGTTGTTACACGACGGCAGCATCAGCATCGTGTGGGTTGAGACAGCACGACAGCTGGCTGACTTCCTGACAAGGGCACTAAAGCGGGACTCGTTTAAGAAGGCTGTGAGTTCAGTCGGCGTGCGTTCGTGGCTTGCTTTCTTTGTCTCTGCCTGCACTTCCGCGTGTCCTGGGGGAGTCTGTGTGTTGACCGTGTCTCTGCTCGCTCATGTGCACTACGCCTGTGAGTCATGGGGGAGTGTTGGTTTTTGCGCTCATTGTGCTCTGTTGTGTCCTCCCGGCTTGTGTACATCGGCGTGCAGATGACTGATGGCGAGACTCGACGCTGATGGAGTGTCGTCTGGTGGAGCCGACGCACGCTGAGGTTGTCTCGCAATTCGCTGGAGCCCCCTCTCTCCGGCGACGTGTTCAGCTTCATCGGCAGGCCTCCTCGGCGGTCGCGCTGCCGGCAGTCACCGCCACCGCAGTCGCTGTCTGCATGCGTCCTGCGCGTACTGTCGTGCCTGCGTCGTCATGCGCTGCCTAGGGTCCCTGTTGCATGTTGCATGGCCCTGTTTGGCAGCATAAACGATCGCGGGCACTGCCTGGGTTCAGGCTGCTATAACACCTCGCTACTATTTTTCTAGCGGATACTGACTGCACGGCTGCGTTCGCAGCGTCGGTATTATGGTATGGTCCAGTTTTCAGGCAAAACGGACGACGTCCGGGTTTTGGGCTGCCGGCCGTCTGGCAGGTCTCACCGAGAAAACCTGCCAGCGTGCAATTAGCTATTTTCTGATTGGCTGATGAACTGAGTAACAAGCTCTACAGAGCTGGGGGGGGCTAGAACTTGGAGGGGTCTCCCACTGCTGTTCATTCTTCATTGCTAATTAGTTACTATCAGTTTTGAGCTGCTTTCTGGCGCTAACACTTGCGCGCGCACTTCTGAGTAACAAACCCAGAGCTTCCAGAATTAGACTCTAGAGCAGCAGACTGAGGGGGCAGCTGACTTAAGCAACGAGCGTGGAAGCCCGCACGCTGCATCAACAACGCAGCTGCCCCAACCTGCTGCCTAGTTTCCTTTTCGCTCCACACGTCGTGCTCGCGCCGGTTTCGATACATCCTCCACCTCCTCGGTTTCCATTGCTGTACCTGTCGGGGGGGAGTGTGGTCATCAGACAGTGCCTATGCCCCTAGCGACAGTAGCCGCACCCCCGCCGTTCCACCGTGCCTTAGCGTCAGCCGAGGCAAATGCAGATGACAGGGTGGCAGTACATGACGTGGAGTCTGATCCCGCCATGGAGGTCATGGTGCAGACTTACGTATCATCGAGCTCGACCTCCACGTCCGGGCTGGATCCAGATCTTCTACAGCAGCAGGTTGCGTCAGGAGGAGTGCGGGCCCGGCGTCCCTCGGCGGTGCCACTCACGGCTCCTACCACTGGCGGCTCGGCGGTGGCACATGGGTCCCGTACGGATCAGGATGCTTCTTGCGGACTTTTGGCGGAATTTGTGCAGCAGGCTCACACGAGCCCGACAGAGGTTCAAGTGCAGGAGATATGCGGGTCATCGAGTTTGACATCCACACTGAGACAAGAGCCGGATGTTTTTCAGCAGCAGGCTACCTCAGGAGGAGTGCAGGCACGGCGTCCCTGGACGATGCCACTCGCGGCTCCGTCCGGTGGAGGCCCAGGAGTTTTGGGGGAGAGTGAGCAGACGACTCACGCGAGTCCGCCGGATGTTGGAGTACTTGGGACGTGCATGTCATTGAGATCGACATCTACGCTGGGGCAGCAGCTGTTGGTTTGTGTGGCTTCCACCCGTCACGACCGACACTGCTAGTTTACCGATATACCCACATTCGGGGTATATGGCAGAGGAGGGCGTGACGACACGACGGGCCTCCGGACTGCACCGAGACTTCTCCAGTACCTGCGACAGCGCCGGCAAGACGTGGTCGATGCGTTCTGACACCCATGTGGGCTTGTCAGGAGGTAGGAGAGTTTTCTCGGTGGGTTCAGACCCGCGCACTCGGTTGACTGTACCGGTGCGACGAGGAGACCCGATGGCTATTGTGGGTCTTCCGATGTTCGGAAAGCCGTCTGTGATGTCTGGACGTTGATTCCGAGATGTTTTGGCACTGCTCATATTTTCTCGGTGGTCGAGACCCGGGCACTCGGAGAGTTGTTCCGGTGCCTCGAGGAGACCACCTTTGTTACTCTCGTGGTGTATGCAGTGTGTTCTCCCTGTTGACTCATTTGGGTTCAGCAGGGGTGACGGGGCCCGGTGCGGTTAGCTGCCGCCGCCCCTATAGAAGCCTGCTAGGGGCTCATTTGTAAACTCTCCTTGTTCTTTATATTCAGTGTTCCAGACTTAGCCAAATTCTTGCCGTCTTGCATCGCACTCACACACAGAGCTCATGTTCGTTCTTGCATGAGCCTGCATGCCCTTAAAAGTATTTCCAATTTGGTATCAGAGCGCAGGGGGGCGTGTGAGCAGTAGAAGCAGCAGCAGTGGGCGGAACGCTAAGAGAACGCGCCACGTGACGCCACGCCGGCAGTAGCGTGAGGGAGCGCAAAGTGATTGCCCGTGAACGCCACAGGGGTGGTGAGAAGCAGAAGTAGCAGCAGCCGCAGGAGCAGCAGCACGCGTTGGTAGCAGCAGTGTGCACGAGTCGCAGCGACGTAGCAGCAGCTTGCAGCCGTGGCAGCAGCGAGCAGCAGCAGCGAGCAGAAGCAACAGCGTACAACAGCAAGTAGCGACGCAGGAGTAGCAGAAGCAGCAGCAGCAGCAGCTTTAGTAGTAGCAGCAATAGCAGCAGTAGCAGCAGCAGCAGCATGCAACGCGAAAGGAAACAAAAAAGCAAAAAAACAAACAGAAGCAGCAGCGGCGGTAGCATCAAGCAGCAGCAGCAGCAGCAGCTGCTGCGCAGAGTAGCAGCAACAGCAACGGCGGAAGCAGCAGCAGCAGCAGCAATCGCAGCTGCTGCTGCTACTGGAGGGCCTCGCAGCCCTCCTGTGAGGGCCCCCGCCCCCTCGGAGGGGCCCCCTCGTCCCCCATCAGGGGGCCTCTCCGAGGGGGGGGAGCCCTTCGGCCCCTTTCGCCCCCCTCCTTCCCCTCCTTTAGAGGGGGCCCTCGGAGGGCCCCGTCCTGCCGCTCCGAGGGGCCCCTAGGAGGGGCCCGTCGGCTACGTCGGCCAGCTGACAGAGGGGCCGATGGTGGAGAGGGGCGGACCCCCACCCCCCCCCTCTCGGCGGCCACTCGCTCACTCGCTCGCTCAGCGAGCGAGCGAGCGAGCGTGCACAGGAGGGAGGGCCGGACAAGCCGGACACCCCCCTCCTCCTTATTTTCTCCATTCGCCCACCTTCTGGGCAATCGAGAAAAGGGGAGGGGCGAGTCACCAAAAATACGAAAAGGGGTACGCCTGAAAGCGAGTGAAAAAAAAGGATAATACAAGCAAAAAAGGGCGAGGGCCTAAGGCGAGCAGAAGGGAGACCTAGAAAAAAAAAGGGGGTGGAGGGTGAGGACAAAAGAAAAAAAAGGAGGGGGGTGGCCTTGGGAAGAAGAAAAAAAAGGAAACAAAAGGGAGGAATCGTCCAAATACTACCGCCCTAGCAGCAGCAGCTTTCGTCCCAGCCATAGCGGTGGCGGGTGGAGTTGCAACGACTACTTAGTGAGGGGTAGTTGCAGCTACGTTTCTACTTCGTCCTTCCCCACTAACGACGGCTTGTGCATCGGCAGCTGTTTCCACTTCGAGACGTCACCTGGACTGGCGCCTCCCTCGGGCACGTGGATTGGTGCACGCACTTCACCCCGTGGGATCGACGGCGGATTCGAGTCTTACCGTCTCCGAGGGCTGGGTCGTCTACCGCTTGGAGCAGCGGCCACACCTGCAGTCGCCACCCCTTCTCGTCTTGGAGCAGTCTTCGCTCCATTCGTGGCAGCAGCATTGGTCGTCGCGGCTCGTCAGACTCTCGTCTCCGGGTGTGCTGTGGTAGTGCAGCTCTTCCCGTCTGGTCACGTTTGCTGACCCGGACGCCGTGACCTCCAGGAGTGATAGTACCTACGGGCCTCATATTCTCCCGTGGCTTGGTGTTTACCACCGGGAGTAGGTGCCCTCGGCACCTATCCATCGTCCAGCACACGAGATGAGTGCGCGGACATCTGAGCAGGCGCCCTGCGCATTCGCCTGCTACTACTATGGTGATGGACGTCATGGTTGGCGTCGCTATTGGACGCGCCCTCCCGGCTGGCATCCACCTTGGTTACAGCCTCGTCCGAGCCTGCGTCCTCCACAGCATACGGATCTGCCGGCGTTGGTAGATCCCCTAGCTGGACCTCTGGCGAGCATATACGCTGAGATCCACGGCCTCCGGCAGACGGTGCAGCGACTCTGTGACCTTGTTGTGCTTCTGCTACTCGTTCGTCGACGGCCTCTTCGATCACATCTCCTCCATCCTCTCCTCCTTCCTCATCCAGTGGTGTACCTTCAGCCCCATCTGCCAGCGAGTCTCAGGCTGCCACTATCCTTTCGATCCTCCACTCTGTTGCGACCATGACGCCACCTCGCGATGACATGTCTTCATGCAATCGTTCCAGTCGAGTGGCCCCGCGATGTCGGCGTCAGCGCTCCGCACGCCGTGCTCGCGCCGGTTTCGATACATCCTCCACCTCCTCGGCTTCCATTGCTGTACCTGTCGAGGGGGAGTGTGGTTATCAGACAGTGCCTATGCCCGTAGCGACAGTAGCCGCACCCCCGCCGTCCCGCCGTGCCTTAGCGTCAGCCGAGGCACATACAGATGACAGGGTGGCAGTGCATGACGTGGAGTCTGATCCCGCCATGGAGGTCATGGTGCAGACTTGCGTATCATCGAGCTCAACTTCCACATCCGGGCTGGATCCAGATCTTCTACAGGAGCAGGTTGCGTCAGGAGGAGTGCGGGCTTGGCGTCCCTCGGCGGTGCCACTCGCGGCTCCTACCAGTGGCGCCTCGGCGGTGGCACATTGGTCCCGTACGGATCAGGATGCCTCTTGCGGACTTTTGGCGGAGTTTGTGCAGCAGGCTCACACGAGCCCGACGGAGATTCCAGTGCAGGAGATATGCGTGTCATCGAGATCGACATCCACGCTGAGACAGGAGCCGGACGTTCTTCAGCTACAGGTTACCTCAGGAGGAGTGCAGGCACGGCGTCCCTGGACGGTGCCACTCGCGGCTCTGTCCGGTGGAGGCCCAGGACTTTTGGGGGAGAGTGTGCAGACGACTCACACGAGTCCGGCGGATGTTGGAGTACTTGGGACTTGCATGTCATCGAGGTCGACATCTACGCTCGGGCAGCAGCCAGACATTTTGCAGCAACAGGTTGCATCACGAGGAGGGCAGGTCTCATGTGCCTTGGTGATGCCACTCGCGACTCTGATCAGTAGCGACCAGGCGGCAGCAGAGGAGTATTGTGCGGATCGGGATGTCCCATACGGATTTCCGGGGGCGTTGGTGCACGGGACTCATACTAGCCCGACAGCGGTCGCTGTACGTGAGCAGAGTCGACCGGCTGGTCTGTTAGAGGTTGAGGCGCTCTTGAGAGCAGCAGTTCTCAGAGATGTCACCGGGACATATGCTGCAGCAGACACAGCAGGCTCCATCGCCTCATCTGCGCTACTTGAGGACCAGCTTCAGCGTGAGGAGTCGTCCAGGTTCCCACAGCCTCCAGGTTCCCGTACACACGGAGCAGTGACATACATGACGGAGTCAGATGATGGTCCTCACTTTATCATCGAGCAGGTGGCAGCGACCAGCCTTCCCGGCAAGACAGTGCGTGAGCGTTAGCTGCGCTTGTTGGTCGCCTTGACGGACATTGTTGAGCCGGAGCCCTGTACACATGTGTCCATTACGGCGGCAGTCGAGGATATCGGAGCAGATCCATACATGCAGATGGAGTCACCTCGTCAGCAGGACTTGAGTTCTGCCCCCTCGGTTTCACCTGTTGGTGACCCTACCGATCACATCGACGTCAAGAGTGGAAGTACCTGCACGGACGACGTTTCCACATGCTCTACGCGCTTTGACGACTCCTCCTCCTTCTCTCTCGGCATGCGACCGCTCACTCCTCGCATGATAGACACGAGCTGTGATGTGGATGCAACACCTGCACCTGCATCCGATGTTCTAGCGTCTCAGCACATTGCGAGCTTGGTTGACCCCCAGGAGGATGCAGAAGTACCAGTTCTATCATCTTCAATAGCAGAGATGCAGATGGCGCTGTACTCACGAGTTGTGGAGTCTGCATCTGCAACATCCAGTGAGGCAGAGTTTATTCTACACCAGGTCGACATGGGCCACCTCGACATGTCCGAGGCAGATTATGCTGATTTGCAGGAGCGTGTAGTCATGCTACAGCGGGAGATGGTGGCAGCGCGTGAGCGATTCGCAGAGGAGGGCAGCATCACTGGTACCGGCAGGAGCCTTCCGGGAGCAGCAGTGATGCTGAGCGTGCCTTCGGCTTCCGCCATCCCGGCTCCTGTCGACCCTATCATTGCTCCTCCTTCTTCTGCTGCCGTCACACACCTTCATCCACCCGACTCATCTGCCCCAACGTCATCTTCATCCACGAGTTGTGATTGTTCGTTGCTCCAGCTCTCCTCTTTTGGCAGTACACCCTTCAGGCTCAGGATATGCTATCCCGTATCGGAGGCCTGCTCCGCCACTTCATCCACGCACGCGTGCTGCTCGCCCATTCCCGTTCCTCCGGCGCACATAGATGCATCGCGGTAGTGCGGAGGCAGGAGAGACTGTGAGTTGGGACCCTTGGCAGTCACGCGAGGACTGGTATACCCCAGGTGATGTAGATTCACGTGAGGAGTTGTAGCCGGAGACACCACTTTGTCTTTGAGGGAGGGAGTCGACTCGCAGGTGACAGGGGGAGCTGTCTCTACATGATGGATACACCACATGACTCATCGCCCATGATCTGTTCAGCTACGACATCAGCATCTCCATCGAGGACATCGCTAACAGGTTCATCTGCCCAGGGGGAGTGTTTTGTGGANACACAGATGCATCGCGGCAGTGCGGAGGCAGGAGAGACTGTGAGTTGGGACCCTTGGCAGTCACGCGAGGACTGGTATACCCCAGGTGATGCAGATTCACGTGAGGAGTTGTAGCCGGAGACACCACTTCGTCTTTGAGGGAGGGAGTCGACTCGCAGGTGACAGGGGGAGCTGTCTCTACATGATGGATACACCACATGACTCATCGCCCATGATCTGTTCAGCTACGACATCAGCATCTCCATCGAGGACATCGCTGCCAGGTTCATCTGCCCAGGGGGAGTGTTGTGTGGACCTCGACCTGACGCGACGCCATGGGAGATGCATGGCGAGGTCCATGCTCTGTTGTGAGCATCTACAGCATCCCGCATGTGCCTCACGCTACGTGCCTGCACAGTTGCATATAGATGGTAGCACACAGTTGGTCGAGACCCGGACACTTGGTGCATTGCACCAGTGTCACGAGGAGTCCATGTGATCGTGTGTCTTTGTGTGTCGCTATACTATGTGTGGCATGTGCATGCGAGCTGTTGGTTGAGACCCGGACACTTGGTGCATTGCACCAGTGTCACGAGGAGACCATGTGATCGTGTGTCTTAGTGTGTCGCAATACTGTGTGTGGCATGTGCATGCGAGCTGTTGGTCGAGACCCGGACACGCGGTGCATTGCACCCGTGTTACAAGGAGATCCTCCCTTGATCCTGTGTTTGGATGAAGATACTATTGAGTTGGATTGCTCGTAGTGGTCGAGACCCGGACCCTGGTACCGCCAGTGTCACGAGGAGACCATCTTGTCCTCTGACATGTGTATGATGTGCATTACACTGGTTTGTGTGCGTGTGCATCACTCCTCTCATGGTCGAGACCCAGACATTTGGTGGGCTGTGCCATTGTCCAGGAGACCCTAGATGGATAGCAGACGTGTGTGTGTGTGTGTTTGTGCGAGTTGACTCATGCATGTTATGGCTTGTCATGCATTGTTGTTCCATGCCTTCGCTCATTCGTTCTGGCGTGGACGGGTATGTCAGCCAGGGGGAGTGTTGGTTTGTGTGGCTTCCACCTGTCACGACTGACATTGCTAGTTTACTGATATACCCACATTTGGGGTATATGGCAGAGGAGGGCGTGACGACACAACAGGCCTCCGGACTGCACCGAGACTTCTCCAGCACCTGCGACAGCGCCGGCGAGACGCGGTCGATGCGTTCCGGCAACCATGTGGGCTTGTCAGGAGGTAGGAGAGTTTTCTCGGTGGGTTCAGACCCGCGCACCCGGTTGACTGTACCGGTGCGACGAGGAGACCCGATGGCTATTGTGGGGCTTCGAATGTTCGGAAAGCCGTCTGTGATGTCTGGACGTTGATTCCGAGATGTTTTGGCACTGCTCATTTTTTCTCGGTGGTCGAGACCCGGGCACTCGGAGAGTTGTTCCGGTGCCTCGAGGAGACCACCTTTGTTACTCTCGTGGTGTATGCAGTGTGTTCTCCCTGTTGACTCATTTGGGTTCAGCAGGGGTGACGGGGCCCGGTGCGGTTAGCTGCCGGCTCCCCTATAGAAGCCCGCTAGGGGCTCATTTGTAAACTCTCCTTGTTCTTTATATTCAGCGTTCTAGACTTAGCCAAATTCTTGCCGTCTTGCATCGCACTCACACATAGAGCTCATGTTCGTTTTTGCATGGGCCTGCATGCCCTAAAATTATTTCCAATTGCAGCCGGACATTGTGCAGCAGTAGGTTGCATCGGGAGGAGAGCAGGTCCCGCGTGCCTTGGCAATGCCACTCGCGACTCCGACCAGTAGCGGCCTGGTGGTGGCACAGCAGTCTTGTGCGGATCGGGATGCCCCACACGGATCTCCGGGGGCATTGGCGCACGAGATTCACAACAGTATGATAGCAGACGCAGTGCATGAGCAGAGTCAGCCGGTTGATCGTTTGGAGGTTGAGGCATTCTTGAGAGCAACAGTTCTGAGAGACATCGCTGGGACATCTGCTACAGCAGACACAGCAGGCTCCACCGTCTCATCTGCGATACATGAGGACCAGCTTCAGCGTGAGGAGTCGTCTATCTTCCCACAGTCTTCGGGTTCCTGTACCCACGACGGAGCAGCGACATACATGACGGAGTCAGATGATGATCCATACTCTATCATCGAGCAGGTGGTAGCGACCAGCGTTCCCGGCGAGACGGTGCGTGAGCGCACAGCTGTGCTTGTTGGTCGCCTTGACGGACATTGTCGAGCCGGACGCCTGCACACCTGTGTCCACTACGGCAGCAGTTGAGGTTAGTGGTGCAGATCCCTACACGCAGATGGAGTCAACTCGTCAGCTGGAGCTGAGTTATGCCCCTTCGTGTTCACGTGCTGGTGACTTAGCTGATCACATGGACTCTGAGAGTGGCAGTACCTGCACGGAGGACATTTCTACATGCTCCACGGACTCTGACGACTCATCCTTCTTCTTCTCTCTCGACATGCGACCGTTCACTCCTCGTCTAACAGACACGAGTTGTGATGTGGATGCGACACCTGCAGTTGCATCCGATGTTCTAGCGTCTCAGCAAATTACGAGCTTGGTTGACCCCCAGGAGGATGCAGTAGCACCAGTTCCATCGTCTTCAGCAGCAGAGATGCAGATTGCATTGTACTCACGAGTTGTGCACTCTGCATGTGCAGCATCCAGTGAGGCAGAGTTTATTCTACACCAGGTCGACATGGGCCACCTCCACATGTCCGAGGCAGATTATGCTGATCTGCAGGAGCGTGTAGTCATGCTACTGCGGGAGATGATGGCAGCGCGTGAGCGATTCTCAGAGGAGGGCAGCATCACTACTACCGGCAGGAGCCTTCCGCCAGCAGCATCTGACACACCTATACCCGGGGAGGATCTTGTACGAGCTCCGAGAATGACGTCTTTTGGAGACACTGTCATAGGAGAGGTGAGCGTGTCTTCGGCTTCCGCCATCCTGGCTCCTGTCGACCCCATCATCGCTCTTCCTTCCTCTTCTGCTGCCATCACGCACCTTCATCCACCCGACTCACCTGCCCCATCTTCATCTTCATCCACGAGTGGTGATCCGGTTCGTTGCTCCAGCTCTCCTCTTCTGGCAGTACACCCTTCTGTCTCAGGGTATGCTATCCCGTATCGGAGGCCTGCTCCGCCACTTCATCCACGCACGCGTGCTGCTCACCCATTCCCGTTCCTCCCACGCACATAGATGCATCGCGGCAGTGCGGAGGCAGGAGAGACTGTGAGTTGGGACCCTTGGCAGTCACGCGAGGACTGGTATACCCCAGGTGATGCAGATTCACGTGAGGAGTTGTAGCCGGAGACACCACTTCGTCTTTGAGG
>SZWC01003790.1:82270-96696 GCA_023375785.1 Penium margaritaceum
TGTTGGTTTGTGTGGCTTCCACCCGTCACGACCGACACTGCTAGTTTACCGATATACCCACATTTGGGGTATATGGCAGAGGAGGGCGTGACGACACGACGGGCCTCCGGACTGCACCGAGACTTCTCGAGCACATGCGACAGCGCTGGCGAGACGCGATCGATGCGTTTCGGCAGCCATGTGGGCTTGTCAGGAGGTAGGAGAGTTTTCTCGGTGGGTTCAGACCCGCGCACCCGATTGACTGTACCGGTGCGACGAGGAGACCCGATGGCTATTGTGGGGCTTCCGATGTTCGGAAAGCCATCTGTGATGTCTGGACGTTGATTCCGAGATGTTTTGGCACTGCTCATATTTTCTCGGTGGTCGAGACCCGGGCACTCGGAGAGTTGTTCCGGTGCCTCGAGGAGACCACCTTTGTTCCTCTTGTGGTGTATGCAGTGTGTTCTCCCTGTTGACTCATTTGGGTTCAGCAGGGGTGACGGGGCCCGGTGCGGTTAGCTGCCGGCGCCCCTATATAAGCCCGCTAGGGGCTCATTTGTAAACTCTCCTTGTTCTTTATATTCAGCGTTCCAGACCTAGCCAAATTCTTGCCATCTTGCATCACACTCACACACAGAGCTCATGTTTGCTTTTGCATGGGCCTGCATGCCCTAAAATTATTTCCAATTAGAATCACAATCTCGAACTTCGAGATCGAGAAAATCTCAATCTTGAACGATGCTCTATGGTGAAATCTCATTTTCATCTCGATCTCAAAGTTGAATGACGAAATTTTTATTGTCTCAAGTTTTCTAGTATACAACTCAATTTGTTTTGCTAAAAATGACGTCGTACATGCATACATACACATGGGCATTATGGATACCTAGTTTAGGGTAGATCGCTAATGGGGATCACGTCATGAAACATTTTTCATGTAGAAGATTGTTGATCCCCTTGCGAAGACCATTCCATGCACGGGTTCATCGCGATTCCCTCGACCTCTCACTCCACTAGTGGTGGGAATCGTTGTGTCGCTAAAGTTGACGCGAAGATTTCTATCCGACATTTGGCATTTGAGTGGGTTGCCTGGTGCGCTTAGTATCTCAAGATACTTCCACCAAGTGTGAATCCCAGAAGTCCTCGAATTCACACGTGGCGTCATACCTCGCCAGGTTGTATTCTCAAGTGCTCAATTTCGAGACAAGACGAGACAAGATCAATATCATCTCGAAATCTTCGTGTTGCCCCGAATCTCAATCTCGTCTCTAAGTGTTTCGAGACAATCTCGATCTCGTCTCGACGTGCAAGATTAATTCGAGATTTCCATAATTCTGAGATGTGATCAATCTCGAACGCCGAGCCTTCTTCCAAACACATGGAAATGGTAGTTTCTGTAGGTGCCACGTGCGTGGCGCATTGCGGCTTGTCAATATGGCTTACGTACCGCAAAACAAGAGTTTTTGGCATAACTCTGTGCACACTTGTAAGAAAAAAGTGTTGTCTCAGCTTGTGGAAGCATAGGTGTTGGTTTGTGTGGCTTCCACCCGTCACGACCGACACTGCTAGTTTACCGATGTACGCACATTTGGGGTATATGGCAGAGGAGGGCGTGACGACATGACGGGCCTCCGGACTGCACCGAGACTTCTCCAGCACCTACGACAGCGTCGGCGAGACACGGTCGATGCGTTCCGACAGCCATGTGGGCTTGTCAGGAGGTAGGAGAGTTTTCTCGGTGGGTTGAGACCCGCGCACCCGGTTGACTGTACCGGTGCGACGAGGACACCCGATGGATGTTGTGGGGCTTCCCATGTTCGGAAAGTCGTCTGTGATGTCTGGACGTTGATTCTGAGATTTTGTGGTACTGCTCATATTTTCTCGGTGGTCGAGACCCGGGCACTCGGAGAGCTGTTCCGGTACCTCGAGGAGACCACCTTCCTTGCTCTCGTGATGTATGCAGTGTGTTCTCCCTGTTGACTCATTTGGGTTCAGCAGGGGTGACGGGGCCCGGTGCGGTTAGGTGTCGGCGCCCCTATGTAAGCCCGCTAGGGGCTCATTTGTAAACTCTCGCTGTTCTTTATATTCAGCGTTCTATACTTATCCAAATTCAAGCCATTTTTCATCGCATTGACACACAGAGCTCATGTTCGTTTTTGCATGGGCCTGCATGCCCTCAAAATTATATCCAATTTGGTATTAGAGCGCAGGGGAGCGTGTGAGCAGCAGAAGCAACATCAGTGGGCGGAACGCAAAGAGAACGCGCCACATGGCGCCACGCCGGCAGCAGCGTTAGGGAGCGCGAAGCGACTGCACTTGAACGCCACAGGGGGGGTGAGCCGCACACCGCAGCAATAGCGACCACGGCTGCAAGAGCAAAAGTAGTAGCAGCCACTACACCAGCGGCGGCAGCAGTAGCGCGCAGCAGCATCATCAGTAGCAGCAGCAGCAGTAGCAGCTGCTGCAGGGTGCAGCAACAGTAGCTGCAGCAGCGGCGGCGTAAGCAGCTGCAGCAGCGCATTAGCCACTGCAGTAGTAGCGTCAGCAGCAGTAGCAACAGCAGCTACTACAGCAACGGCGGTAGCAGCAGCAGCAGCGTGCAGAAGCAAGCGGCAGCCACGGTAGCAGCAAGCAGCAGTAGTAGCTGCTGCGCAGTTTAGCAGCAGTAGCAGCAGCGGAAGCAGCAGCAGCAGCAGCAGCGGCGGCAGTATCGAGCAGCAGCAGTAGCTGCTGCTGCGTAGAGTAGCAGCAGTAGCAGCGGGTGAAGCAGCAGCAGCAGCAGCAGCAACCGCAGCAGCTGCACCCGCCGCTGCAACTGCTGCTGCTGGAGGGCCTCGTAGCCCTCCTGTGAGGGCCCCCGCCCCCTCGGAGGGGCCCCCTCGTCCCCCATCAGGGGGCCTCTCCGAGGGGGGGGAGCCCTTCGGCCCCTTTTTGCCCCCCCTTCCCCTCCTTTCGAGGGGGCCCTCGGAGGACACCGTCGAGCCCCTCCGAGGGGCCCCTCGGAGGGGCCCGTCGGCTCCGTCGGTCAACGGATGGAGGGAGGGGCAGAACCCCCCCCCCTTCCCCTCACTCACTCGCTCGCTCTCTCACCTCACTCGCTCGTTTGTTTCTTGCGAGCGAGCGAGAAGCAAAGAGGGGGGGTGGGGCGACCTGACATCGCCCCCTCAATTGTTTTATTCCCCCCTCCATCCTGACCTGCCCCCATTCTGGGGGGCAATCCAGAACCGAGTGCAGGCAAACCCGGGGTGAGAGAAAAAAAAACCAAAAAAAAAGAAAAAAAAGGAAAAGAAAAAAGCAACGAGAAGCCTGGAAAAAAGGGGTGGGGCTTGGGAGAGAGCGAGATAGACAGAAAAAACGTGGCGGTTGAGGGCAACAAAAAAAAAGGGGGCTGGCTGAGGGCAAAGAAAAGAAAAAAAAGACAGGGGGGCCTGAGGGCTAGTGAATAAAGACCAACAATAAAAAGAGGTAGTCTTCCAACTACCACCGCCGCAGCAGCCGCAGCTTCATAGCCGACGACTACTTAGTGCGGTGGCTGCGCGAGAGCTTGCACTTTCGCCTTCAGAGCCGACAGCGGACTGTCGTCGGCAACGATCTCCGCTTCGAGACGCGTCGTGGAACAGCGTCTTCCTGGGGCCCAAGGATTGGTGCGCGCATTTCACCCCGTAGGATCGACGGCGGATTCGAGTCTTACCGGCTTTGAGGGCTGGGTCGTCTACCGCTTGGAGCAGCAACCACACCTATAGCCGCCACCCCTTCTAGTCTTGGAGCAGTCTTTGCTCTATTAGTGGCAGTAGCATTAGTGGCCGTAGTTAGTCAGACTGTAGTCTCCGGGCGTACTGTGGTAGTGTAGCGTGTCCGTCTAGTCCCGTTTGCTGACCCGGACACCGTGACCTCCAGGAGTGACTGTACCTACTGGCCTCGTTCTCTCCCGTGGCTTGGTGTTCACCACCGGGAGTAGGTGCCCTCGGTACCTATCCATCGTCTAGCGCACGAGATGAGTGCGCGGACATCTGAGCAGGCGCCCCGCGTGTTCGCCTGCTACTACTGTGGTGATGGACGTCATGGTTGGCGTCGCTGTTGGACGCGCCCTCCCGGCTGGCATCCACCTTGGCTACAGCCTCGTCCAAGCCTGCGTCCTCCACAGCATACGCATCTGCCGACGTTGGTAGATCCCCTAGCTGGACCTCTGGCGAGCATATTCGCTGAGATCCACGGCCTCCGGCAAACAGTGCAGCGGCTTTGTGACCTCGTCGTCACTGAGCGTGCTTCTGCTACTCATTTGTCGACGGCCTCTTCGATCACATCTCCTCCATCCTCTCCTCCTTCCTCATCCGATGGTCTTCCTTCAGCTCTATCTACCAGCGAGTCTCAGGCTACCACCATCCTTTTGATCCTCCACTCTGTTGCGACCACGACGCCATCTCGCAATGACATGTCTTCATGCAGTCGTTCCAGTCGAGTGACTCCGCGACGTCAGCGTCAGCCCTCTGCACGACGTGCTCACGCCGGTTTTGATGCATCCTCCACCTCCTTGGCCTCCGTTGATGTACCTGTCGAGGGGGAGTGTGGTTACCGTGCATTGCCTGATGTGACCGTAGCAACAGGATCCGCACTCGCGCCGGGCCGTGGTGCCCGAGCGTCAGCTCAAGCAGATTCAGATGATACAGAGACAGCACATGGCGTGGAGTCTGACCTCGACATGGCGTTCATGGTTGAGAGTTGCCTTTCATCGTCCAGGTTGGATCCAGACCTTCCACAGCAGCAGGTGACATCAGGAGTAGCGGAGACACGGCGTCCTTGGACGGTGCCACTCGCGGCTCCGACCGCTGGAGGCCCAGGGGTGGCACAGGAGTCTCGTACGGATCGAGATGCATCCATCATACTTTTGGGGGAGAGCATCCAGCAGACTCACACCAGTCCAGCGGATGTGAGGGTACTTGGGACGTGTATGTCATTGAGATCGACATCTACGCTGGGGCAGCAGCCGGACATTCTGCAGCAGCAGGTTGCATCAAGAGGAGTGCAAGTCCCGCGTGCCTTGGGGATGCCACTCGCGACTCTGACCAATAGCGGCTTGGTGGTGGCACAGCAGTCTTGTGCGGATCGGGATGCCCCACACAGATCTCCGGGGGCATTGGCGCACGAGATTCACACCAGTACGATAGCAGTCGCAGTGCATGAGCAGAGTCGACCGGTTGGTCTTTTGGAGGTTGAGGCATTCTTGAGAGCAGCAGTTTTGAGAGACATAGCTGCGACATATGCTGCAGCACACACAACAGGCTCCACCGTCTCATCTGCGGTACATGAGGACCAGCTTTAGCGTGAGGAGTCGTCCATGTTCCCACAGTCTCCGGGTTCCCGTACCCATGACGGAGCAGCGACATACATGACGGAGTCAGATGATGGTCCTTACTCTATCATCGAGCAGGTGGTAGCGACCAGTGTTCCCGGCGAGACAGTGCGTGAGCGCCAGTTGCGCTTGTTGGTCGCCTTGACGGACATTGCTGAGCCAGAGCCCTGTACACCTGTGTCCATTACGACGGCAGTCAAGGACACCAGAGCACATCCATACATACAGATGGAGTCACCTCTTCAGCAGGAGCTGAGTTCTGCCCCCTCGGTTTCACCTCTTGGTGACCCTACCGATCACATCAACGCCGAGAGTGGTGGTACCTGCGCGGACGACGTTTCCACATGCTCTACGGAATCTGACGACTCCTCCTTCTCCTTCTCTCTCGGCATGCGACCACTCACTCCTCGCATGATAGACACGAGTTGTGATGTGGATGCGACACCTGCAGCTGCATCCGATGTTCCAGCGTCTGAGCACATTGCGACCTTGGTTGACCCCCAGGAGGATGCAGCGGCACCAGTTCCATCGTCTTCAGCAGCAGAGATGCAGATGGCGCTGTACTTACGAGTTGTGCAGTCTGCATGTGTAACATCCAGTGAGGTAGAGTTTATTCTACACCCGGTCGACATGGGCCACCTCGACATGTCCGAGGCAGATTATGCCGACTTGCAGGAGTGCGTAGTCATGCTACAGTGGCAGATGATGGCAGCCCGTAAGCGATTCTCAGAGGAGAGCAGCATCAGTGCTATCGGCAGGAGCCTTCCGCCAGCAGCATCTGGCACACCTATACCAGGGGAGGATCTCGTACGAGCTCCGAGTATGACGTGTGTTGGGGACACTATTATAGGAGAGGTGAGCGTGCTTTCGGCTTCGGCCATCTTCGCTCCTGTCGACCCCATCTTCCCTCCTCCTTCTTCTACTACTGCCGTCACGTACCTTCATCCACCCGACTCACCTGTCTCATCGTCCTCTTCATCCACAAGTGGTGATCCAGTTTGTCGCTCGAGCTCTCCTCTTTTGGCAGTACACCCTTGTGTCTCAGGGTATGCTATCCCATATCGGAGGCCAGCTCCGCCACTTCATCCACGCACGCATGATGCTCGCCCATTCCCTTTCCTCCGGCATATACAGATGCATCGCGGTAGAGCGGAAACAGGAGAGACTGTGAGTTGGGACCCTTGGCAGTCACGCAAGGACTCGTATACCCCCGATGATGCAGATTCACATTAGGAGTCAAAACCGGAGACACCACTTTGTCTTTGAGGGAGGGAGTCAACTTGTAGGTGATAGAGGGAGCTATCTCTACTTGATGGATACACCACATGACTCATCGCACAGGATCTCTTCAGCTACGACACCAGCATCTCCATCGAGGACATCGCTGCCAGGTGCATCCGACAAGGGGGAGTGTTGTGTGGACCTCGACCTGACGCGACGTCATGGGAGATGCATGGCGAGGTCCATGCTCTGTTGTGAGCATCTATAGCATCCCGCATGTGGCTCATGCTGCATGCGTGCACAGCTGCATGTACATGGTAGCACCCTATTGGTCGAGACCCGGACACTTGGTACGTTGTACCAGTGTCACGAGGAGACCATGTGATCGTGTGTCTTGGTGTGTGGCTATACCGTGTGTGGCATCTGCATGCGAGCTGTTGGTCGAGACCCGGACACGTGGTGCGTTGCACCCGTGTTACGAGGAGATCCTCCCATGATCCTGTGTTTGGATGATGATACTATTGTGTTGGATTGCTCGTAGCGGTCGAGACCCGGGCCCTGGTACCGCCAGTGTCACGAGGAGACAATCTTGTTGCCTGACATGTGTGTGATGGGCATTACACTGGTTTGTGCACGTGTGCATCGCTCCTCTCATGGTCAAGACGGAGACACTTGCTAGCATGTGCCAGCGTCTAGGGAGACCTTACGTGAGTAGCAGAGGTGTGTATGTATGGTTGCCTGGTGCATATTGTGGTTTGGCATACGTTGTTTGATGCCTTCATTCATTCGTTCTGGCGTGGACGACTATGTCAGTCAGGGGGAGTGTTGGTTTGTGAGGCTTCCACCCGTCACGACCGACACTGCTAGTTTACCGATATACCCACATTCGAGGTATATGGCAGAGGAGGGCGTGACGACATGACGGGCCTCCGGACTGCATCGAGACTTTTCCAGCACCTACGACAGCGCCGGCGAGACGCGGTCGATGCGTTCCGGCAGCCATGTGGGCTTGTCAAGAGGTAGGAGAGTTTTCTCGGTGGGTTGAGACCCGCGCACCCGGTTGACTATACCACTGCCAGGAGGACACCCGGTGGCTGTTGTGGGGCCTTCCGATGTTCGGAAAGCCGTCTGTGATGTCTAGACGTTGATTCTGAAATTTTTTGGCACTGCTCATACTTTCTCGGTGGTCGAGACCCAGGCACTCGGAGAGCTGTTCCGGTGCCTCGAGGAGACCACCTTCGTTGCTCTCGTGGTGTATGTAGTGAGTTCTCCCTGTTGACTCATTTGGGTTCAGTAGGGGTGACGGGGCCCGGTGCGGTTAGCTGCCGGCGCCCCTATGTAAGCCCGCTAGGGGTTCATTTGTAAACTCTCCTTGTTTTTTGTATTCAGCGTTCCAGACTTCGCCAAATTCTTGCCGTTTTGCATCGCACTCACACACATAGCTCATGTTCGTTTTTGCATGGGCCTGCATGCCCTAAAAATTATTTCCAATTATAGGTAGCTGTGGTTGCTGGGATGAGCAAGCAAGCAAGGATGTGACAATTGGAATTATTTTAGGGCATGTAGGCCCATGCAAAAAACGAACATGACCTTCGTATGTAAGTGTGATGCAAGACGACAATAATTTGGCTAAGTCTGGAACGCTGAATATAAACGATTAGCAGGAATCTATGCACCTGGTTGAGGCAGCAGCGTTGTTGATGCAGCGTGCGGGCTTCCACTCTCGTTGCTTAAGTCTGCTGCCCCCTCAATCTGCTGCTCTAGAGTCTAAGTCTGTGAGCTCTGGGTTTGTTATTTAGACATGCGCGTGCCAGTGTTAGTGTCAGATAGCAGCTGAAAACTGGAAGTGACTGATTAACAATCAAGAATGAACAACAGTGGGAGACCCCTCCAAGTTCCAGCTCCACCCAGCTCTGTAGAGCTTGTTACTCAGATCACCACCCAAACAGAAAACAGCTCTATTTTCAGGCTGGCAGGTTTTCTCGTTGAGGCCTGCCTGACGGCCGACAGCCCAAAACCTGGGCGTCATCCGTTTTGCCTAAAAGCAGGACCATACCATAACACCAACGCTGCGAACGCAGCCGTGCGGTCAAAAACAGCTAAAAAATAGCAGCAAAGAGTTATGACTGCACGAACCCAGGTAGTGCCTACGCTGGTCCAATGTGCCAAACAGTGCCCTCAATATGAAATATGGACCCTAGGCAGAGCATGACGCTGTAGACACAACAACACAGTCATATTCAGCACCACCAGCACACAAACGACCTCTGCGAAGCTAGTGACCGCCGGCCGCTCGACCGCCAAGGAGGCCTGCCGATGGCTGTGAGCACGTTGACGTAGGGAGGAGGCTCCAGCGAACTGCGAGTAGGCCTCAGCGTACGTCGGCTCCACCGGACGACACTCCAGCAGCGTCAAGTGTTGCTGTCAGTCATCTGCACGCCAATGTACACAAGCGGGGAGGACACAACCGAGTACAATGAGAGACGCGGAAAAAACAACACTCCCCCATGACTCACAGGCACAGTGCACATGGGCGGGCAGCTTCACATGCGACGGACAAGCTCCCCCAGGGCACATGGATACGGAAGCGAGGACAAAGGGTGTGACTCACGGATGCACGCCGACTGAACTCATAGCCTTCTTGAACAAGTCGCTCATCAGTGCCTTGGTCAAGAAGTCAGCCAACTGTTGTGTTGCCTCAACCCACACAATGCTGACGGTACCGTCATGCAACAACGAACGCACATACTGATACTCAGCATTGATGTGCTTTGTGCGTGTATGATGCACGCCGTCATTATCGGCGATGGCCATGGCACTCTCATTGTCACAATGCAACGTGATGGACACGACGGGATTAAGCAGCTCGGACAACAGACGACGCAGCCACACGCTCTCACATGCGCCTGAACCAAGGGCTATGTACTCAGCCTCAGTGGTGCTGCGTGCAATGCACCCCTGCTTACCACTACGCGAGGACACCGCTGTGCCGCCAACCAGAAAGATTGAGCATGTGCAGCTCTTACCGTCAGGACTGCCGGCCCAGTCACTCTCGGTGTAGCCCACCGCGACAACAGACGGCTGTCGGCGGAACATGAGACCCCGCCGTGGAGTCGAGACGACATACTGCAGTACTCGGATCGCGGTCTCGAAGTGGAGGTGATGCGGTTCCTGAGAGAACTGAGCCAGGAGGTTGACGGCGAATGCAATGTCTAGACGCGTCGTCGTCGCCAGGAACATCCATGACCCGATGACGCGCAAATACGCGGTCACGTCTATTGGCTCACCCACCACAGTTGGATCGGAGCTTTTGAGCATCGCCTCACCATCGGGCGACATGGGTGAGGATGCTCTCGGCACGAGGGACAACTCCTCAGAGAAGCGTCCGGATAGGGTGCTGACGTAGGCAGCCTTATGGACATGCAGTATGCCCGCGGAGCGATCATGCTCAAGCTCCATGCCTAGAAAGACTCGCGCTGGCCCGAGGTCCTTCATCTAGTAGGCGGTGTGCACCAGGTCCTCCTTGACCCGCTGGATGGCAGCCACATCCGGTGATGTAATGAGCAGGTCGTCGACATAGATCAAGACGGCGACGAGCGTGTGACTTCGAGGGCTAATGAACAGCGCAGGATCGGCAGAGCTGCAAAGGAGGCCGCCGCTCAGAAGCGTACGACTGATCTCCTTGTACCAGGAGCGTGGTGACTGCTTCAAGCCATAGAGGGCTTTCTACAGCTTCCAGACCTTGCCAGAGCCATCGTCGAAGCCTGGGGGCTGCACCATGTAGATCTCCTCGCCCTCCAGTGAGCCATGCAGGAAGGCGTTGCTCACATCCATCTGATGCAGTTCCCACCCATGCTGTGCAACCAGGCTGAACAACGCCCGCCTGGTGGAGAACCGACCGACCGGTGCGAAGATCTGGACATAGTCGATCCCAGGTATCTAAGCAAACCCCTTGGCCGTGAGATGGGCTTTGTACTTGTCCAGGGACCCGTCTGGCTTCCATTTCCACTGGAGAACCCACTTGCGCCGATGGCCTTGCGGCCCGGGGGAAGGTTGACGAGCTCGTAGACGTGATGTTGCTTGATGGCACCTAGCTCGTCGGCGCATGCCGCTTCCCCGTGTGCGGCCTCGGGAGACGCCCAAGCCTCGCGTAGGGCGGCTGGGTCCTCTGGTCGCTCAGTGGGGCGGACAGTGAGGGTATGCGTGTTCCGTGCCCTTGGTGGCAGCTCCGAGAGTGCGGCTGTAATGGCATACCGGTATTCCTGATGGAGTAGGGCGTAGCCCAGAGCCGACCCTGGATGTAGGTCCGCAATGACTGACAGTGTGGCGAAACCAAGTGCCTTGGTACCGGAATCCCCATTCACGACCGTGGGAGTGGAGCCACATCTCCAAGGTAGTGGATCTGCATCTCCCCCAGGGGGTTGTGGGATGAGAGGACGTGTAGTGGTGGCCTGGGTGCTAACTCTCGAGACCCTGGGTCTGAGGCTTCCGCCTGGACCGTGTGTGTAGCGAGCCGACACGGACAGGGGAGCCTGCTCTGAGCCGACAGACGCAGATGGGGCAGCCGGCCCTGAGGGGCTGGAGGACACGGACGGGGCAGCCGGCCTTGAGGGGCTAGCGGACACGGACGGGGCAGCCGACCCTGAGAGGGTGGCGGACACGGACGGAGCAGCTGGTCCTGAGGGGCTGGCGGACACAGGCGGGGCAGCCGGCCCCGAGGGGCTGATGTCCACAGATGGGGAAGCCGGCCCTGAGGGGCTCGCAAACACGGGCGGGGCAGCTGGCCCTGAGGGGCTGGCGGACACAGACAGGGCAGCCAGCCTCGAGGGACTGACGTCCACCGACGAGGAAGCTGGCCCTGAGGGGCTGTCGGCCACAGACGGGGAAGCCGGCCCTGAGGGGCTGGCAGCCACAGACGAGGAAGCCGGCCTTGAGGGGCTGGCGGACACAGGCGGGGCGACCGCCAAAAGTGGGTCTGTGGACGCAGGCGATGGACCACCCGGACGCGGTAAGATGGAGGACGGACTCACCACTCCCCCATGCGACGGGAGGAACATCGACGCGCCTGAACAAACAAGGTCGCGGGGAAATAGGTCCTCAAAGAAGAGGGCGTCCCGGGACTCGACAATGCAACGGCGAGTGGGATCCCAAAATCGCAAGGCTTTCGACTGACGGGAGATGGTGAGGAAGGTGCACGGGCGACCGCAAGGGTCGAGCTTGCCACCTTGGTGCGGGGCAGGCAACCAGACGATGGCGACGCAGCCTCAGACACGGGCTGGACGCAAGTCGGCGCGTTCTCCACACCAATGCTGGTATGGGGTGGACTGACGAGGAATGGGTCCATGGGGAATCCGGTTCCAGGCCCATGTCATGTAGGTCATGGCCTCAAAGTAGAAGCCGCCAGAGGCACCGGATTCGACCCGCATGGTTTGGACGACGTCGGCCATTGTTCGGTTCCACCGCTCAGAGAGCTTGTTCTGGACGGGCGTATAAGACGCCGACGTGTCATGATGGACACCACGGGAGGCAAGGAAAAGAGTGGTCTCCCCATAAACTCGCCCCCGCGATCTGAGTGGAAGCGGCAGAGGGAGCGACCACACTCGCGTTCAGCGCATACAAGCCAATCCCAAATGGTGGACGCAACGTCGCTTTTCTGCAGTAGGCAAAAAACCCAACGATAGGGAGAGTAGTCGTCCGTAAGGGTTAGAAAGTAACGACCGTGCTCGACGACAGACTCTGTCGGGAGAGGACCCATGACGTCATAGTGGACGAGGTCGAGCGGGGTGGACGTTCAAGGGGCAGACAGGGGGTAGGTGGAGTGGTGCATCTTGCCCTGAGCGCAATCGATGGACTCAGTGGGGCATGGCAAAGGAAAGGAGGCTGATTCAAGACCCGTGGCTGGCATTATGCGAAGCATGCTGTCAATAGCAGCAGAGTGGACGTGACAGAGGCGGCGATGCAAAAGAAGTGTGTGCTGTTGAGACAATGTGCTGGTGACGAAAACGTGGCCAGTGTCAGTCGACGAAGAGGAGACAGAGGTGGGAGCAGACAGGCGTGGTACATGCCACAAGTTGCCGCGGGCGGTGGCATGCAGGACAACACGACCGGACGGACGCAGCGACACAATAACCACGCCACGTGAATGCAAAACGTCCAGGCTCATGCGATCAAAGGAGGTGACAGACAGGAGGCTGAGCTCAAGGCCAGGGAAAAAGAGAACATCAGTCAAGAAGACGTTACCCGCAGGACCACGGAAATGAATGACGCCGACACCACGAACGGGCAAGAACGGACCACATCCCGTCCGAATCCCTGTGACACTGGTGACGGGACCAAGCACACTGAAGGCCTCGCGCGAGGTCGTCATGTGATGCATGGCCCCAAAGTCAATGATCCAGGTTTCTGACGGATCCTAGACTGGAGAGGCCAGGTCGCTGACAGTCACATTGCACTGGGCGAGCGACGCTGACGAAGTGGACGCAAATGCAAACCGCGAGTGCCAGTCATCTAACCAGGCAACATCGTCTCGAAGAGGAGCGGGAGAAAAGAGGGCGACACAGGATGGGACAGGCGAAAATACAGGCCATGTGCGCAGCAACGACTCTGTCATGCACGGCGGGGAGGAACTGGCAATGACGCAACTTGCACTTCCCTAGGGAGGATGGCGAGGAAGTCCGAGCTGGAAGGCGATGAACGGTTCCAGCTGGCCCTCCCGGGCGGAGGGTCCGACGGAGTACACCGACTATGGTGTGACGGTGCCAGATTTGGGGAAGGGAGAGGAGGAAGCCAGTGACAGAGTAGCGGGTGTGGACAGCTGTAAAGGATGTTGAGGTGGGGCCGTCACAAGTGGCGTTGATGTGACAGGAACAGCGGTGGCTACGGGGCTGGTGGCAAGGCGGCACTCACGCTGGCAACGCATGGTGGTGATGACACGAGCCGCGTCAGTCGGAAGCGGACAGGTGTACCATCCGTGTCCAGACGGGCCACAGTAATGGAAAACGAGGTTGGCGCTGCCAGATCTGCTGGTCCAGTGCTGAGTGCCCTGGCCCTTCTTGCCCTTCTTCTTCTTCTTCTTGGTAGAGGAGGAGGCGCCGGAGGATGCTGCTGCTGCTTGGGCGGCGATAGTCACTGACGTGATGGCAGGAACGACGACGGTAGGAGAGGCGACGGTAGGAGTGGCGACGGCATGAGCGGCGACGGCAGGGGAGGCAAGGGACTCTGTGCGATGGATGTGTGACTCTTGACGAGCTTCCTCAGTGCGGAGGAAGAGCTCGTACGCCCAGGGCATGAGAGTACCATGGGCGGCCATGGCCTTGAGAACGTCGTGGGTGAGGAGCGCAGAGAGGGGAGGTGGCACGACGTTTCTAAGGCGGCGGAGTAGGTCCTCTGCACGCTGCCAGTAGGAGGTGACCGTCTCGTTCTCCCCCATGCGAAGGGAGTTGAACTCCCAGTGCAGACGGCTGGTCTTAGCATCGCTGGACAGGCGATGAGGGCGAGTGAGTACGTGCCAGATTGTTGCTGGGTTGAGAAGGACTCCGATGGTGAGGTCACCGAGGAAGGGCTTGAGGGCAAGGCGTGAGGCTGGAGGGGCAACATGGACGAGAGCACACACGGCGTGATCGGCATCATAGACCTGGTCGGCCTGGGTGGAGTCGAAGGGTAGAACGTAGTAGGGCCATACGCCCTCACCCTGTGCCTAGATCTAGAAGCTGGGTTCCCAGCTCCGGAACTGGTCGCCAGCTTGAAGCGGTGGCGGTGGGGTTTCGAAGTGATTTGGCCTGCGGCCGGCACCCAAAGTGGGGCCTAGGACTGATGTTACCGTCTGGTGTTGGCGTAGGAGTGTTGCTGCGCCAGGTGCTATGTGGCAAAGGATAGG
>SZWC01003790.1:132540-157960 GCA_023375785.1 Penium margaritaceum
TGTGCGACACCCGCCATGCGCCGCAGCAGGTGTTTATGCTGTGCACCTGTGATTTGTTCTCTCTCTCTCTGCATTACTAAGCTCTTGGGGCTTATGAGACTTTGCGCGTCTCCCTAGCCCGACGCTTGCTGTTTCTTGCACATGCTTGCTTGCTAGTGCGCCACCTGCCTAGACAGTGTTGCCACATCAGCAGCAGCAAGGTCAGGAAGCTTCCTAGTAGTTTCTCATGGTATTATAGCAGCGAGACCGCTCTCGTTGAGCTGCACCATAGAGACACAACACCGGCAGCAGCAGTGAGCGTCACCGCCGCCGCCGTATCCTGGGACTCGTTGTAGCCGTTTGGAGCAGCAAAATCACCGGGAAAAAAAATCCCACCACCACACCGGGTGAGCTACGACAAATTCTTGCTCCAGCAGCCACGCCAAGCAACAGCAGCAGCAGCCTTGTCTGGCTGCCCATCTCTAAAAAAAAGGGGGGGGAGAAAAATCAGCTCGCAAGAGCTCGCGGCAGCAGCTGCGAGCAGTGGCAGCACCCGCCGCGTGAGCAGTTGCGCACAGCAACAGCAGCGCAAGAGCGACGAAGGAAGTAGCAGCAACGGCGGCAGACACAGCAGCGGCACCAAGTAGTGCTGCTGCGCAGCACTGCTGCACAGAATTGCTGCGTAGGACTGTTGCGCAGCTCCATAGAAGTTGTGCAGCACAGCGCAAGGTTGCGCGGTGCTGCGCAGGGCTACGCAGGCCTACGCAGGGCTGCATAGGGCAGCACAGGGCAGGGGGTGTGACGCGGTCACCCCCACAGAGGAGTCCGCGTGACTTCCAAAAAGAGAGAATTAGCTCGCGTGAAAAGCGCTTGGGTTTTTTTTGCTGGCGCATGAAATGCTGACATCACTATTGGCTTTGTTGACATCAGCAATGTCGCGATCGAAACATCATTTTTCTTCACGTTTCAACTCCTCGAGAAACACTGACGGTTCTGAAATCTGACCAGTTTGAAATCCCGGCCCATACTGAGCGCTAACATGGCTCCGACCAGTGACAAAGGCAAAGGACAACTAGATCCCTATTCCTCCTCTTCAGGGGTCATAAGCCCACGCTCGCAGGCTATTGAAGACCTGCTGAGCTAGCCGGATGAGATGCAGCAGACTGACAGCATCCGTACGCTCACTCAACTTCTTCGTTGTCACTCTACGGTTCCACGCCAGACCTCCGAGGGAGTCCGCAGTGCCATACCCTCTACACAGCAGTCAGCATTTGCACCAATGACAGGAGCAGGACGCGACCCACCACCTCTTGATCCTTGGGATGAGGACCCTTAGATGCCAGGTTTGGAGGATGGTACTCACGAGAGCGAGATTCGCGTGCTTCAGGAGTGTCTCCGCCAGCTTGAGACGAGTTCTTGGCCCCCACACACATACGGCTCTTTTTTTCTCAGAGATGCGATCCTCACCTGATTCCTACCCCAGCTACCCCAGCAAATTCCCTCGTCCTTTTGTCTTCCCCATTCCTCGTCCTTCTCAGCCTGTGGTTGCTCTCCGTATGGAGCGGCAACCCAAGGACTTTGAGACATCGCCCCCACGATATACATGCGAGGATGGCTTTGACTGCTGGGAGATTCTCTTCCAAGTCTGGACCACTTCAGAGGGATTATGGCCCTACTATCACAGTCCGTACCAGGTTACGGACCGTGCACAGATGCTAACAGTGGCTAGGGCAATGCACAGACTCCTTCACGCAATGTCACGCCAGACCGTCGTGGACTTCCGCCCGTTCCTTGGAGAGGCCGGCACAGGCGCGGGGGCTGATCCACGTGGGGGCTGGAATTGGCATTGTCCCTGCTTGCTGCAGAGACACACGCCACCCACATGGCTCACATTCACGCCTTTCACTCCCTTTGTCAGGGACCTGCCGATTTTGCAGCCGACTACTTGCGGCGGGCCATGCACATCTATACGCGCCTTGGGACCTTAGGAGGTACATAGTAGTGGGCGCTCTGCACAATGATGCTCAGAGTTTGACTTGAGCACCCAGACATCTTCACAAGGTACAGCGACGCTGTGCTTGAGCCCTTTTCCACCTCCCTTCAGCTTCTTCCTTGGGCACATCAGCTCTTCCTCCAAGTGACTTCCGCACATGAGGTAGCCGTGGCCCGTCAAGAGAGTCCCCTTGCTGCAGTGGTCATCGCGTCGCCACTGACGCCCTTCTCGCAAGGCGCTCCTCCATCCTCTGGCACATCCTCCTCTTCCCTTTGTACCCCAATTACCCTGCCTGAGACGTAGCGTGTGGCAGTAGTAGCACAGGGGAAGAAGGGGAGAAGGAGGTGCGGTTCAGGCCAACAGCAGTCACAGCAGCAGCAGTCACCAAGCAGTAGCAGTGGATGTACTCTTCACTACTACAACTGTGGAGTCACTCATGACTGCACCGAGTGCCACCAGCCACTCGACTGGGTGTGGATCACTTGCAGTCTTCAAGCTTTCCACGCACTACGGTCTGCGTCAAGTAGCACACCCTCTGGTCACGCGGCAACCATAACCGTAGCAGTTCCCGTAGTAGTTCCCACTTCCCCGCCGACGAGCAGTGGCCTCCTGGACCCACATGACCGCACCATCGCCGAGCTCTGTCACCTTCTGGCACTTCGTTTTCAAGGAGGTGACATTGTGTCGTCACAGCCGGGTGGTTCACAGACAGTTTCTTTTCTGCTCTCATAGCTTGTGATGACTCGTGTGGTGGGGGACGCAGCTGGCATGTGATGATGATGGGCCTGACAGTACCGATTGGATTCACAAGTCTCGCCTTTGATTCCTTCGTTGTACCTCCTCACATGCTGCTCAGTGCCTATCCGAGGCCGAGTGTTCCATTGCCCATTGCATAGTGACATCCTCCAGTCGTGATCCTGGTGGCACGTAGATCATCGATTCTGGTGCCACTCACCACATGACCTTTTGTCGTAGTGACTTTGTTTTCCTCAATCTTCTTGTTTCTGTTCGCTCCATTTGCACAGGCTCTGGTCAGTCGTTGCCAGTCCAGGGTGTTGGGGTTGTGTGCTTAAATGGTCCGTCTAGCCCCCTGTATCTTTTCGAGATGCTTTTTGTGCCTGACCTTGAGCGCACCTTTCTTTCTGTGTGTGCCTGCATACTGATGGGAATCTTCGTGAAGCACATCGCAGACATTGCGTCTGTGACCACTGTTGATACTCGTATCGTTGTTCTTCGTGCCTCCGTCATGGACGACCTGTATCTTGTCTCTCGGATCTCTTCTTCTCCTTGCTCCCCTTGCCCTCTCGCTCGTATGGTTGTCACTGGTGTTCTCTTTGCTGAGAACTAGTGACTACTGCATCGTTGCCTGTGTTATGTTGGCTCCAACACTTTGTCGAAGCTCATTCAGACACACCTCACACTCGGTCTTGATGTGACCTCTTTTGAGATACCGCCCAAGATCGACTGTATGTTTTGTGTTCAGGATAAGATGCATTACTGCACCTACCCTGACTTCCGTTCTCGAGCTCTTCGCCCTCTCAAGCTGTCCATTTGAACCTTCTTGGTCCTCTCCTTGTCGATTCTTTGTCCGATCGGGGCTGATACGTCGTGACCTTGACTGATGACTTCACCCCGATGTGGTGGGTCTACAGCCCGTGCTAGAAGAGCGATGTCGCTCTCGTACTTTGTCTCTGGCTAGTGATGGTTGAGTGTCAGTCCCGCCACAAGCTACACACATTCAAGTCGGATCATGGCACCAAGTTTCTTGGTGAGATGGACAGCTTCTTTGCCGAGCACGGGGTTTTTTGCCAGGTTTCTCCTCTTGCTACTCCTCAGCAGAATGGTGTCTCTGAGCGTTGGAACCGCATGAAGGAGGATGCGGTTTTTGTTATGCAGTCTGAGTGCAGTCTCCTTGAATCCTTGGCATTTGAAGGATTCGCCCACATGACATGGGTCTGGAACCACCTTCCGCACGGTCCTCGTCCAGACCATGTTACACCGTATGGGCTCTGGTTTGGCCGACGTGCCAATCTGCGTCTCGCTTGTGTTTGGGGGTTCGTGGCATCTACGTGGTACACCAAGGACAAGCAGGGGTCCAAGATCTCCCTTTGGGGTCATTTGTGTGCCTTCGTAGGCATCTCCCTGCGGTCAAAGGCCTGGCGCTTTTGGGACCCTTCTCGTCGTCATATCGTTGAGTCCATCGATACGCTATTCTTTGTGTCTCTCATCTACCGTGACCTGACTTCTATCACGTCCATGTCTATCACGCACGTTCCTACTTGTGAAGCTTCTTGACGGATGGGGGAGTCTGGGCTTACGAGCAACTTTCGTCCGGCTGATGTGTCCATTTGAGCCCCCTCCACTTCTTGGTCTCTAGCTCTTAATGACCCATCGATCATAGCCGTTGGCCCAGAGACCTCTTCAGTCTAGCGTGTTCCCTCACACCCCACAGGCACCCATGATTTTGTACCCATGTCCACCAGTACTCCTACCTCTGTGCGTGATCCTCCATCCAACCCTGTTGCTACACCACGCCTTGTGTCTCCTGTCACTTCACCAGCATCTCAGCATCAGCATCTTCACACTACATCACCTGCCCCTTTGCCTCAGTCCTCACCAGTTGTGGTCGTGCCTGCGTCTGAGCTTGAGGGGAGCTCCTCAATCCCACGTTACTCGCATGAGCCCGCTAGTCCTCTTTGACCACTGGTCTCCGGAGTCCAACAAGTGTCCGGTCGAGCACCTAGGCGCTCCACTCGCTGCATTGCCAGTGGTGATCCTGGCACAAAGGCCTTAAGCTTGAGTGTCCGCACAGATCACATAGAGGTACACCCAGCGTGTCCTGTAGGGCATGACCTGGTCACTCGCTAGTTTCGCATCTCTTGTGATGCAAAAGCTGACCTTGTGGCTGTCCGGTCCAGCTCTGAGGCATGTGCACTTGCCACTCAGAGCTCCCCCTCGATGGTGCCTGATCCGGGCACACTGAGGGAGGCTCTCTCATCAAAGGATGCAGACGCTTGGCATGTTGCTTGCAAGGATGAGCTTCTTGCCATCCAAGAGCACGAAGTTTCCGAGCTAGTCGACCTTCCACCTGGGAGGAAGGCTTTTCAGGTAAGGTGGGTCCTTCGCAAGAAAGTGAAACCGGATGTCTCACTGGAATCCAACAAGGCTCGGCTAGTCATCAAAGGGAATTCCCAAATCAAGGGTATTGATTACACTGTCACTTTTTCCCTTGTTGGCTGCATGACCTCAGCTCACTCTCTGTTCGGTGTGGTTGCTCAGTATGACTGGGAACTACACTAGATGGATGTGAACAATGTGTTCCTCCATGGCTCTCTGGATGAGGAGATTTACGTGGCTCAGGCACCCGGCTTTGAGGAAGGTGACAAGGTCTGGCGCTTGCGCAAGTCCTTGTACGAACTCAAGCAGTATCCTTGGTGCTAGAACAAGGAGTTTAAAGGCACTCTGACTCGTGCGGGATATGTACAGAGCAAGGCGGATCCCTCTCTCTATATCCGCTGGTCGTCCGAGCGGTTCACCACCATCCTTGTCTATGTGGACAACCTTCTGATCGCGACTCCCTCCATTGAGGCCGCGAAGAAGGCCAAGGCGGTCCTCTTGACTGCCTATATGATGAAGGATCTTGGTCCTGTAGCGGCGTTTCTTGGCATGTAGATCGTGTGAGACCGAAGACGTCAGACACTTCTGCTGCATTGGGCCCGATACGCACGGGTTGTGGGGGAGCGTTTCAGTGACCTCCGTGGCGTAGTGCTCATGGCCTCTAAACCCCTTACACGTGATGGGCAGGATGCCCTAAAGGTGGACGATCCCACATAGTCCGGGGAGACACTGTTTTTGACCTTGTAACTCCGTCTCATCGGATCCCTGATGTAACTGGCCACTACCATGTTGGTTTTTGCGCATCTCTTATTGTACTCTATTGTTGTGCCCTCCCCACTTGTGTACATCGGCGTGGAGACGATTTACGATGACACGTGAAGTTGCTGGAATGTCGTCGATTGGAGCCGACGCACGCTGAGGCATACACACAGTTTGCTGGAGCCTCCTCCCTCCAACGTGCTCAGCTCCATCGGCAGACCTCCTCGGCCGTCGTGTCGCCAGCACTCTCTCTCGCTGCATATGCTGTTCACATGCATCTAGTGCTGGGTCTGACTGCACTATTGCCTTCGCAACGCCTTGTTATGCATAGGGTCTAAGTTTCGTATTTTTCGGGCACTGTTGGTACCGGGGACTAGAGCAGACGTTGCCAGGGTTTAGGCGGCCATAACTCTTTATTGCTATTTCTCTAGCTGATTCTGACCGCAAGAGTGCGTTCACAGCGGCAATATTATGGTATGGTCCAGTTTTCAGGCAAAACAGATGACGCCCGGGTTTTGGGCTGTCGGCCGTCTGGCAGGGCTCATCGAGAAAACCATGCCTGCCAGAAAATGGTTTTTTTTCTCATTGGCTGGTGAGTTTATTAACAAGTTCTACAGAGCTGGGGAGGAGCTAGAAATTGGAGGGGTCTCTCATTCTTGTTCATTCTTCATCCTTATTCAGTTCTTTCCAGTTCTCAGCTGCTTTCTGGCGCTAACATTGGTGTGCGCATCTCTGAGTAACAAACACAGAGCACTCAGACTTAGATTCTAGAACAGCAGGCTGAGGGAGCAGCTGACTGAGCAACGACCATGGATGCCTGCACGCTGCATCAACAACACTACTGCCCCAACTTGCTGCCTAGGAATTTGAGCTTGGTATCAGAGCCAGAGTGCAGCAGCAGCAGCATAAGACTGGCGTCCAAGTGCCGGACAACGCCGGTGGACCCCCACACGCGCCAGTGTAGGGGAAATGCAGCCAGTTTTTTTCCAGAAGCATTGACCAGCCTGGTGGCGGCGTAAAAAAACTCCCCACGGCCACTAGGCCAGGAGAAATGTTGCCCGATTTCTCCGACATCACTAACCCCCACGCGTGACGCAAAGAGGTGAGCGGCCAGCAACGTAACGCACCACGACGACAACGCACGTCGCGACGTCAACCAGGTTGCACCATCAGCGAGCAGTTGCAGCACCAGCCAGCAGTAGCTGCACACAGAAGCAACAGCCATTGGCAGCTGCAGCTTGCAGCAGCTCGCAGGAGCAGCAGCAGCTAGTAGCAACAAGCAACAGCTTGTAGCAGCAAGCAATAGCTCCCAGCAGAAAGAAGCAGCTTGTAGCAACAAGCAACAGCGAGCACTAGCGAGCAGCAGCTCACGGCAGCAAAAGCAAGCTACAGCTCACAGCAGCAACATCGAGCTGCAACTCGCAACAATAGCAGCAGTAGCAAGCTACAGCTTGCAACGGTAGTAGCGAGCAGCAGCTCATAGTAGCAACGAAAAGCTGCAGCTTGTAGCAACAGCGGCAAAATGCAGCTTGCAACAACTGCAAGGAGCTACCGCTCACAACTGTAGCAACGAGTTGTAGCTCATACCAGTAGCAGCAAGCTGCAGCTTGTAGCAAGAGTGGCAAGCTACAGCTCGTAGCAATAGCAGCGAGCTATAGCTCACAACAGTAGCTTGCAATAGTGAGCATCAGCAGCAGCCAGTAGCAAGGAGCAACCGACAACAGTAGTAGCAGGCAACAGCAATAGCAGCTCACAACAACGTAACAAGGAAAAAACACTTCGAAAAAAAATACCCCACCCTCGCAACCATCGCAACAGCAACCGCAAGGGTGGTAACACCCATCACAGAGCGCAGCACCGCAGCTGCGGCCACAGTAGCAGCGTGCACCTGTGCACAGCAGGGCTGCGCCGTAGCAACAGCTGCTACTGCCACAACAGCAGCAGTGGAATAGCCACAGTAGCTGCAAAGTAGCATCACAGCACTAGCGGCGGGTAGCAGCAGCGTACGACAGCGGTGTGCCATAGCACTAGGAGCGTGCAGCAATACTAGCAAAAGTAACAACAGTAGAAGCATGTAGTAGTAGCAGCATGCAACAGTAGCAGTGTGTAGAAATAGCTTACAGCATAAGTAGCAGCGTGCGGCAGAAGCAGCAACATGCGGCTACAGCATGTAGTAGCCATAGCAATGACGTAATGACATCACCAGTGACCTCACTACTAACATCACTAATGTCATCACCACTGACGTCAGCAGCAGCATCAACAGCAGCGACAACAATAGTAACGAAATCAGCCAAAACCGGCTGACATCAGCATAGACATCATTGTTGACATCAACACCTACAAGAAAAAGAGACCGAAACAGAGATAACTAAGCTCACCATGGCAAAACGCCCCAGCAAAGCGAGGTCCTCTTCCTCAGGGCGGGGACCCCCTTGTCTTCAGCAACTGTAGCAACAGCAATAGCTGCAATAGTAACAACAATAGTTTCAACAGCAATAGCAGTAGCAACTGCAGAAGCAACAACAGGAACAGTAGCAATAATTGTAGCAGCAAAAACAACAACAACAACAATAGCAATGGCAGCAACAACAACAATAACAGTAGCAACAATAGCTTCAGCAACAGTAGTAGCAAACGTAGCAGCAATAGCATCAGTAACAACAATAGCAGCAACAACAGTCGCAGTAGCACCAACGCCTTACAAGCTCTGTCGTCCGCCTTACACGCTCTAAAGATCCGCTAGCTGCAATACGCCAGCAGCTCAAAATACTAACGCAACACCTCGCAGTAGTACAGCCGCTGACACATATATCACAGCAGTGGTCACAACAACAGTAGTAGCACACGCAACAGCAGTAGAAGCAGGAGTAGCATCAGCAGCCGCCCTTTGTCCCACATGGGCATGCCAGTCCTGTAATCTCCTCTGCCACACAGTATCTAGCGCAAAAATACACCCACCACTAGTAGCAGACAGAGACTTCAGTCCTAGGTCCCACACCGGGTGCCAGGCGCAGGCCGAAGGACTTCAAAACCCCACCGCCGCCGCTCCAGGTCGACTTGCAGTTCCGTAGCTAGGAGCTTAGCTTCCAAATCTGGGCACAAGGTGAGGGCCTGTGGCCCTACTATGTCCTGCCTTTCGACTCCACTTAGGCCAACTAGGTATTTGATGCAGGTCGCGCCGTGCGTGCCCTCATCCCTGTCGCCCCTCGAACAGCACGTCTTGCCCTCGAGCCCTTCATTGGCGATTTCACCACTAGTAGCTTTCCTGACCCTGCAGCTGCCTGGCACACACTCACACACCCCCATCATCTCTTCAGCGAGGCTGAGACCAGTTGCGTGCTCCGGGAGTTCAACTCCCTCTGTATGGGAGAGACCGAGAGGGTCACCTCCTACTAGCAATGCGCAAAGGATATCTTGTGCCACCTCAGAGACGCTGCACCACCAACCCCTCTCTCTGTACTTCTAACCATCAAGTGCGGCGCATTCGACGCTTTCTCTGACGTCTTTGTTCATTACTCCCATGAGGTTCTCACCACGATGGGTGCCTAGGGTACCCTCATGCCCTGGGAATACGAGCTCTTCCTCCGCATCAAGGAGGCTTGTCAAGAGTCACGTATTCAGTACACAGACTCCCTCACATCTCCTACCATTGCTTCAGTGGCTGTTGCCGCCGCCGCAATAGTAGCGTCCTCCGGAGGCGCCTCCTCGTCTAGCAAGAAGAAGCATAGGAGCAAGAAGGGCAAGGACCCACAACAGTAGTCTAGCGGATTTTGTGGCGGCAGCCTCGTCTGCCATAAGTGCGGTCTGTCAGGCCACGGGTGGTACATGTGTCCACTCCCGACGGATGAGGCACGTGTCATCATCACCATGCGTCGCTAGCGCAAGCGTCGTCTTGCCACCGCTGCCATGATTGTCACTGCTCCTGTTACATCCGCGCCACCCACGACAACTCCACCGCCATATCACCCACAGGTGCCCGCGCCCTTTCTTACCTCGACAACTCCATCACAGTATCATCAGCAGCCGTCCGTGCCCGCTCTTCTGTCACCGGCGCCTTCCTCCTTCCTAAACTCCGGTGCAGTCACACCGCCATTAGTGTACTCTGTCAGATCCTCTGCTCGTGAACGTCAGCTTGAGTAGCTCATCGCACTCCAGCTCGGCCTTCCTCGCCCTCCTCCCCAGGGAAGTGCGAATTGTGTCGTCACTTGTTCACCTGCACTACCTTGTATGACAGAGTCTGTGCTACGATCATGCCCTGTACCTATGTCCGCCCTGTCCTTTGTCATGCCCTTCCCACTTGCTTCGTTTTGGAATGATGTTACCTGGTTGGATGACAAGCAGCGCCGGTTTGCACCCCCTTCCACCACGTCTACGTCCCTTGCTCACTGCCATGTGACCGCTCATGATTTGGCGACACCTGTCTAAGACGCTTCTAAGACCTGGATCATCGACTCCGAGGCCACCCATCACATGACGGCCTCACGCAAGGCCTTCAGTGTCCTTGGCCCAGTCACCGATGTTACTCGGGTTCGGACGGGTTCTGGTCAGGTCTTACCCATTTGTGGCGTCGATGTCGTTCGCTTCCGTGGTCCTGCTTGAGATGTCTTTGGGACCGACGTCCTCTTTGTCCCTGGTCTTGAGCTCAGCCATCTCTTTGTAGACGCACTTGACCGCATGACCATATGGACGTCCTGCACTCCCGTGGTGTCGGCATTGTGTCATTGCATCCGTCTGGTCGTGTCATCCTTGATGCCACCGCCCATGGTAACTTGTGGCTCGTGCCACGCTTTTCTGCACCTTCCTACATCTCCTTGCCACCTGCCGACACTGACCATATGTTTGTCACTAGTTTGATCTCTCCACAGCACACACATCTCCTGCATCGCCGCCTTTGCCACGTCCACTCTGAGACTATTGACAGCATGCTTCGCACGCAGCCAGCCAAGGGTCTTGATCCAAACTCATTTCCTCTGCCGTGTCCCAGTGAATGCATTGAATGTGCTCAGGGGAAGATGCACCGGTCTACCTACCCCCTGTCTACCTCTCGTGCATCCGGACCCTTGGACTTAGTCAATTCTGATGTCATGGGTCCCCTTCCGACAGAGTCCGTCGGGGAGCATGGATGCTACGTCCTGACCCGCATCGATGAAGACTCCCGCTACCACTGGGTCTTCTTTAGTTGACAGAAGAGCGATGTCGCCCCCACCATTCAGGACTGGCTGGTCCGTGCTGAGCGCGAGTGTAGTCGCCCTCTCCACCGGTTCCGCTCTGATTGCGGTGGCAAGTTTATGGGGGAGACTACACTCTTCCTTGCATCTTGAGGCGTCCATCACGAGATGTCGGCGCCGTGCACGCCAACCGAGAACGGTGTCTCCAAACGGTGAAACCACACCATGGCCGATGCCATCCGCACCATGCGGGACGAGTCTGGTCTCTTCGATGGCTTCTACTTTGAAGCCATGACCTACATGACGTGGGTCTGGAATCAAATTCCTTACGGACCCCTTCCTCAGCAGTCCACACCATACCAGCACTGGTGCAGCGAGCGCGCCGACCTTCACCCGGCTCGTATCTGGGGTTGCGTGGTCATCGTGTGCTTGCCTGCCCCACAACAGGGCAGCAAGCTCAAACCTCGTAGACGACCCTGCACCTTCCTCAATGTCTCGCGTCAGTCAAAGCCATGGCGTTTTGGGGATCAATCCCGGCACTGCTTAGTCGAGTCACGGGACACCCTCTTCTTTGAAGACCTATTTCCCCACGACCTCGTTCGCTCCGACGCGTTGATGTTCCTCCCGTCGCGTGGGAGACTGGTGGGTTTGTCCTCCGTCCAGTAACGTCCGGGCGTTCCATCGTCTGCGTCCCCTGATCCTCTCAAGCCGGCTTCCCCGTCCATGTCTACCATCCCCTCCTGGCCGGCTCCCCCGTCCGTGTTGGCCACCCCCTCAGGGCCGGCTTCCCCGTCTGTGTCCGCCAATCCCTCTCGGCCGGCTTCCCCGCCAGTGTGCGCCAGCCCCTCAGGGCCGGCTGCCCTATCCGTGTCCGCCAGTCCCACTCGGCCGGCCTCCCCCCCGTGTCCGCCAGCCCCTCAGGGCCGGCTGCCCCATCCGTGTCCGCCAGTCCAGCAGTTTCAGCTCCCCTGTCTGTGTCCGCCAGCCCCTCCAAGCCGGCTTCCCCGTCCATGTCCGCCAACCCCTCTAGGCCATCTTGCACTCCCGTGTCCGCCAGCTCCTCAGGGCCGAGTGGCCCATCCGTGTCCGCCAGCCCCACTGGGCCGGCCTCCCCACGCGTGCCCGCCAGGCCCTCAGGGCTAGCTGCCCCATCCGTGTCCGCCAGTCCCTAAGGGCCGGCTGCCCTGTCTGTGTCTGCCAGCCCCTCTGAGCCGGCTTTCCAGTCCGTGTCCGCCAGCCCATCTCGGTCGGCTTGTCCGCTTGTGTCCTCTAGCTTCTCAGGTCCGGCTGCCCCATCTGTGTCCGCCAGCCCCACTGGGCCGGACTCCCCGCACGTGTCCGCCAGCCCCTCAGGCCACCTGCCCCATCCGTGTCCGCCAGGCCCACTAGGCCGGCCTCCCCGCCCGTGTCTGCCACCACCACCCGGCCGACTGTCCCGTCAGTGTTGGCGTGCTACACACGCGGTCGGGGAAGGAGCCTCCATCCCAGACTGACATTGAGCACTCAGGTTGCCTCCTCGTGTCCTCTGGTGCCACGACCCCTTGTCACCCCAAGAGACTCCATGCCTCATGGTAGACCCACTCCCACAGCCGTGAGTGGGGACCCTAGCACCAAGGCGCTTGACCTGTCCACTTTGTCAGTCATCACTGACATGCATTCGAGGTCAGCTTTGGGCTACGCCTTGCTCCAACAAGAGCACCAACGTGCTGTTGCGGCCACACTCACGCACTTTCCACCTGGGGCACGAGACGTACTCGCCCTCAGTGTCCGTCCCACAGAGAGACCAGTGGACCCATCCACCCTACAGGAGGCCCGGGCATCTCCCGAGGCCGCACACTGGGAGGTTGCATGCGCCGAGGAGCTTGCTGCCATTCGGCAACACCAGGTCTATGAGCTTGTTGACCGTCCCTCCGACCAAAAGGCCATCAGCGCCAAGTGGGTGCTCCGACAAAAGTGGAAGCCAGACGGGTCACGGGAAAAGTACAAGGTCTGTCTTATGGCCAAGGGGTTTACTCAGGTCCCCGGGGTCGATTATGACCAGATCTTCACCCCGGTCGGTCGTTTCTCGACTAGCCGAGCGTTGTTTCGCCTGGTTGCCCAGCACGGGTGGGAGCTGCATCAAATGGATGTGAGCAACGCCTTTCTCCAGAGCTCTTTGGAAGGCAAGGAGCTCTACATGGTGCAACCCCCAGGGTTTGATGATGACTCTGGCAAGGTCAAGAAGCTGCGGAAGGCCCTTTACGACCTGAAGTGGTCATCGCGCTACTAGAACCAAGAGATCAGTCGCACGGTTCTGAGTGGCGGCCTCCTCCGCAGCACTGCCGACCCCACACTGTTTATCAGTCCGCGAGGTGAGCCCTTCGTCGTTGTCCTGGTTTATGTTGATGACCTAGTCATCGCGTCGCCGGAGATAACTGCCATCCAGCGGGTGAAGGATCTGCTGCATGCTGCCTACTAGATGAAAGACCTCGGTTCAGCACGAGTCTTTCTCGGCATGGAGCTTCAGCATGATCGCTCCATGGGAATCCTACAGACCCATCAGGTCGCCTACGTCCAGACCCTGTCCGAGCACTTTGCTGAGGACCTACCCCTCGTGCCAAGAGCATCCTCACCCATGTCACCCAATGGTCAGGCAATGCTCAAGAGCCTTGACCCAGCTGTTGTGGAGGAGCAAGTTGATGTGACCACGTACTTGCGTGTCATTGGGTCACTGATGTTCCTGTCGACGACGACGCGTCCAGACACTGCGTTCGTCGTCAACCTCCTAGCACAGTTCTTTGAGAAGCCGCGTCGCTTTCACTTAGAGGGTACAATCAGAGTACTGCAATATGTCGTCTCGACTCCACAGCAAGGCCTCATGTCTTTTTGATAGCCGTCCATTGTGGTGGTTGGTTACACTGACAGTGACTTGGCCGGCAATCCAAACGATGAGAGTCACACTGGCTAGATCTTTCTCGTTGGAGGCACGGCAGTATCTTAGCACGGAGGCAAGCAAGGCTACATTGCACGCAGCACTGCTGAGGCTGAGTATGTGGCACTTGGTTGTGGCGCGTGTAAGAGCGTGTGGTTGCGTTGCCTGTTGTCCGAGTTGCGTCAGTCAGTCCCGTCCATCACGCTGCACTGTGACAATGAGAGCTCCATGGCCATTGCTCACAATAACGGCGCGCATCACACTCGCACAAAGCATATCAACGTCAAGTATCACTATGTGCGCTCGTTGTTGCATGACGGAAGCACCAGCATCGTGTGGATTGAGACGGCACGGCATGTGGCTAACTTCTTGACCAAGGTATTGAAGCGTGACTTGCTCAACAAGGCTGTGAGTGCGGTTGGTGTGCATCCATGAGGTCCTCTCTCTCTCTTACCTTGTCTCTTCCCCTGCCCTCTTGGTCTCTGTGCTCTCTTCCCTTCCATGTGCACTATGCCTGTGATTCATGGGGGACTGTTATTTTTTGCGGATCTCTCATTGTACTCTGTTCTTGTGTCCTCCAAGCTTGTGTACATTGACGTGCAGACAATTGAGGACGACACGTGATGCTATTGGAGTGTCGTTGAGTGGAGCCAACGCACGCTAAAGCGTACACTCAGTTTGCTGGAGCCTCCTCCCTACAACGTGCTCAGCTCCATCGGCAGACCTCCTCGGCCGTCGTGTCGCCAGCAGTCTCTCTCGCTGCATATGCTATTTACACGCGTCCAGTGCTGGGTCTGACTGCACTATTGCCTTCGTAGCGCCTTGTTATGCATAGGGTCTAAGTGTCGTATTTTTTTAGCACTGTTGGTACCGGGGACTAGAGCAGACGTTGCCAGGGTTTAGGCAGCCATAACTTTTGATTGCTATTTCTCTAGCTGATTCTGACCGCAAGAGTGCGTTTGCAGCACCAGTATTATGGTGTGGTCCAGCTTTCAAGCAAAACAGACGATGCTCGGGTTTTGGGCTGTCGGCCGTCTGGCAGGGCTCTCCGAGAAAACCCTGCCTGCCATAAAACATTCTTTTTCCTCATTGGCTGGTGAGCTGAGTAACACGTTTTACAGAGCTGGGGATGAGCTATAACTTGGAGGGGTCTCTCATTCTTGTTCATTCTTCATCCTTATTCAGTTCTTTCCAGTTCTCAGCTGCTTTCTGGCGCTAACACTGGCGTGCGCATCTCTGAGTATCAAACGCAGAGCACTTAGACTTAGATTCTAGAGCAGCAGACTGAGGCAACAGCTCACTAAGCAACGAGCATGGATGCCTGCATGTTGCATCAATAGCTTTGCTACCCCAACTTGTTTCCTAGGAATTTGATCTTACCACACGCCCCGACATCGCCTTCGCCATTAACCTCCTTGCACTGTTTTCGGAGGCTCCATGTGCTAGAGCCCTTCATGCAGCTGTGCGAGTGGTGCCGTATGTCGTCTCTACACAATACCTCGGACTATGCTTTCACTCGCAGTGTTCGGTGGTTCTTGACGGCTACACCAAGAGGGAGTGGGCCTGGAGTCCAGATGGACACAGTCGCACTGGCTACGTGTTCCTACTCGATGGTACCGCTCTTTCATGGTGCAGCAAGAAGCATGGCTGCATTTCACGTAGCTCGTCGGAGGCACAGTATGTTGCTTTGGATGCAAGGGCTACTTAGGCACTGTTGTGGCAGTGCCTATTCCTTGACTTCGGTCAGTCACTCCCCGCCGTTGTGCTTCGCTGCCACAACGAGAGTGTTCTTGCCATTTGGGAGAACTCTAGTGTTTTTCATGCTCCCACAAAGCACATTGCGGTTGAGCATCATTTTGTGCATGATCTGGTGGAGCAACACGTGATCTCCATCATCTGGGTCTGCACTAACATGCAGCGTGCTGATTTCTTGACGAAGGCACTGGCTCGCAGGAAGTTTCTGGTGGCCATTCGTTCTGTTGGGCTTCGCCCCTTACCTGAGAGTGGTTGAGTGCGAGGTGTGTCTGTGTCTGTATCATGACTATTTTTGCACTCGTTGTTGTATTCGATTCAATGCTGCACACGTATGGACATGCGTACCATCGGGACATGGGGGAGTGTTGTGATTTCTTATGTTCCCGTCAACCTGTACAATTTACTGTGACCACTCGGCCGTGTCCATGCCCGTTGAGATCCCTGATGCGGACCCAGGTGGTGCCGATGCGTTGTCTGGTGATGGACCACTTACATGGAGTTGACCGATGACTGCCCCAGAGTCCTGGATGTTGTCTGGAGAGAAAATTTGTGGAAGCTTCCTGGCGATACCGCCGCTCACTAGGCATCAGTGCCTGGTCACATGCTGACGACAATCACAAGTCGTGCACACAACGGCAAGGGTCTGGCTAGGCGACACAAAGGAAAGTGTCAGAATGCTCTAATAGCATTTGCAGATAGAAATGACAGATGACAGGTCCATGGCATAAGTACCTGCCGCGGCGCATGGCGGGTGTCGCACGCAGCAGTGCAAGATCTGTCCTAAAACCGGCCTAAAACCACTGTTTCGGCCATAACTCAGCGTATACAAGTCAGAACGCTACGCAGTCTGAACCTACAGGTGCAAAATCTAAAGTCAGATGCTATGACTGGTCACATGCATGCATCTGGCAACAATCAGTGGAGACACAATGCAGAAACATGCAAATCCGGTCCACGTCCAGTCCACCAATGAAATCCTACAAGCTGCAGATAAACTGGAGAAGGTCCCGGACAGCATCCAAGACTCAGGGACGACCGTCGATCAGCTTCAAGCAGGTAGTCCACCACCAAAAAATGCCCCAGTGCCACCTGGGTCTACATCAGGGATCTGCACAAGAATGGACACGGCCAAGTGGTCGTAGTAAACTGTACAGGTCAATAGGACCGTCACAAATCACAACACTCCCCCATGACCCGATGGTATGCATGTCCATACACGTGCAGCACTGAAATGAGTACAAGGACGAGTGCAGAAACAGTCATGAAATGGACCCAGACATACCCCGCACTCAACCACTCTCAGGCAAGGGGCGAAGCCCAACGAAACGACTGGCCACCAAAAACTTCCCGCACGCCAGTGCCTTCGTTAAGAAGTCAGCACGCTCCATGTCAGTGCCGACCCATATAACGAAGATCACGTGTCGCTCCACCACATCATGCACAAAGTGATGCTCAACCGCAATGTACTTCATGCAAGAATGAAAGAAACCAGATTTCTTCGCAATGGCAAGAGCACTCTGGTTGTCATAGCAAAGCACAATGGCGGGCACCGACTAACCCAACTCAAGGAACAAGCGCTGCAGCCACACTGCCTCAGCAGCCCCTGCACCAAGAGCAACATACTCTGCCTCTGACGAGCTACGTGCAATGCAACGCTGCTTCCCACTGCGCTAGGACTTAGCGGTATCACCAAGCAAGAACACATAACCAGTGCGACTGCGTCCATCTTGACTCCAGGCCAAGTCGCTATCAGTGTAGCCGTCAAAAACCACCGAGCAGTGCCCGCAAAACCAGAGTCCAAGGTACGGCATGGAAACCACGTACCACACCACTTGCACAGCCGCCGGGAGGGCTCTAGCACGTGGAGCCTGCAAAAACTGTGCAAGGAGGTTGACGGCAAAAGAAATATCGGGTTGTGTGGTAGCGGCCAAGTACATCAGAGGTCCGAAGAGGGGGAGGTACAAGGTCACATCCACTGTCTTCCCCAACTGTGTGGGATCATCCACCTTTAGGGCGTCCTGCCCATCAGGTGTGAGAGGTGTGGAGGTCGTGGGCGTTGTGCCAAGGAGGTCACTGAAGCGCTCTCCCACAACGTGTTCGTATCGAGCCTGATACAAGAGAAGCGTCCGGAGTCTGCGGTCTCGTACAATCTCCACGCCAAGAAACACCGCTGTAGGACCAAGGTTCTTCATCGTATAGGCAATCTGGAGGACCGCCTTGGCCTCCTTCACGGCCTCCAAGGAGGGAGACACAATCAATAGGTCGTCTACATAGACCAGGATGGCGGTGAACCGCTCAGGCGCCTATCGGATGAAGAGAGAGGGATCTGCCTCGCTCTGTACATATCCCGCGTGAGTCAAGGTGCCTGTGATCTCCTGGTTCCAGCACCGAGGACACTGTTTCAGTCCATACAAGGACTTGCGCAAGCGCCAGACCTTGTCACCGTCCTCAAAGCGTGGTGGCTGGGCCACGTAAATCTCCTCATCCAAAGAGCCATGGAGGACCGCATTGTTCACATCCATCTGGTGCAATTCCCTGTCATGCTAAGCCACCACACCAAACACAGCGCGAGTTGAGGTCATGCAGTCGACACGGGCAAAGGTGTCAGTGTAATCAATGTCCTCAATTTGAGAGTACCCCTTGACGGCCAAGCCAGCCTTCTGGCATTCGAGTGAGCCATCCGGCTTCACTTTCTTGCAAGATACCCACTTGACCTGAATAGCCTTCCTCCCAAGTGGAAGGTTGACTAGCTCGTAAACTCCATGCTCCCAAATGGCGCAAAGCTCATCCTCGCAGGCAGCATACCAAGCGCCGGCATCCTCTGATGAGAGGGCGTCCCTCAGTGTACCCGGATCAGGCGCCAACGAGGGAGAGCTCTGAGTGGCGAGTGTGCACGCCTCAGAACTGGGCTTGATGACCTTAAGGTCAGCTGTTTCATTACAAACGGTACGAAACTCGTGAGTGACCAGATCGTGACCTACCGGACACGCTGGATATACCTCTGTGTAATCTGTGCAGACACTCAGGCCGAGGGCCTTTGTGCGGGGATTTCCACTCACAACGCTACGAGTGGAGTGACTGGATGCGCGACCTAACACTCGCTGGACTCCATAGCCCAACGGTCAAAGAGGACCGCCGGGCTCACGCGAGTAGTCTGGGCTTGAAGGGCTCATCACAGGCTCAGACATAGGCGCGACCACATTCTGTGAGGACTAAGGCACAAGGGGAGGTGACACAGTGGGAGGAGAGGCTTGTGAACTGATGGGAGATGCAATACTGGCAGCACGACCATCCATAGAGCCGATAGTACCAGTGGACAAGGGGACAACATCGTGGGTGTCCACTATGCGTGAGGGCACAGGGGAAGAGACAGGCTGGACGGGATAGATCTCTGGACTGACAGTGATGATCGCTGGGTCATCAAGAGCTGGAGACTGAGAAGTGGAGGGGGCTCCAACGGATACATCAGCCGGACGAGAGGTGCTCGTAGGCTTAGACTCCCCCATCTATTGAGAAGCCTCACACATAGGAACGTGTGTGAAAGACATCGACACAATTGAGGTCAGGTCGCAGTAGGTGAGAGACTCAAAGAAGAGCACATCACGTGACTCAACAATGCAACGACGGGTGGGGTCCCAAAAATGCCAGGCCTTCAACCGTGCAGAGATGCCGACGAAGGCACACAAGCGACCCCGCAGAGAAACCTTGGACCCCTACTGATCCTCGGTGTACCACACAGAAACCACTAAGCCCCAGACACGAGCAAGATGCAGATTTGTATAGTGGCCAAACCAGAGATCGTACGGTGTAACGTGACCCGAAAGAGGATCGTGCGAGAAGCGGTTCCAAACCCACGTCATGTAGGCAAATCCTTCAAAGATGAAAGATTCCTGGAGACCGCACTCAGACCCTATAGCACAAACCGCATCCTGTGAGGTTCCAGCGCTCAGAGACACCATTCTGCTGAGGAGTGGCAGGAGCAGAGACCTGGTGAAAAACCCCGCGTTCGGCAAAGAAACTGTCCATCTCGCCAAGGAACTCACCGCCGCGATCCGAGTGGAAGGTATGCAGTTAGTGGCGAGAATGACGCTCAGCCATCACTAGCTAGAGATAAATCACAAGAGCGGCATCACTCTTTTGGCACAGGCTGTAGACCCACCGCATTCGGGTGAAGTCATTGGTCAGGGTCAGGATGTATCGGCCCCGATTGGACAAAGATTTGATAGGGAGAGGACCGAGAAGGTCCAAATGGACCAGCTCGAGAGGATGAAGGGCTAGAGAACGGAAGTTAGGGTAGGTGCAGTGATCCATCTTACCCTGGGCGCAGAATAGACAATCGGTCTTGGGTGGCTTCTTCAAATAGGCCACATCAAGACCGAGTCCGGGCTGTGTCCTAATGAGCTTTGATATAGTGTCGGAGCCCACATGACACAGACATCCATGCAGCAGGCACTGGTGCTCAGCAGACAGGACACCAGTGAAAAACACACGAGCAGGAGGGGAAACAGAGCAAGGAGAAGAGATCCAAGGTTCACGATGCAGATCATCCACAACAGAGACATGAAGAACAACAGTGCAAGTATCAAGAGCAGTCACTCTTACGGAGTCTCTAGTGTGCTCCACAGAGAGTCCCATCAGAGTGCAAGCACGCACAGAGAGCAAGCTGAGCTCAAGGTCAGGCACAAAAAGCACATCGGAAAGATACAAGGGGCCAGACGGACCATCGAAGCATACAACCCCAACACCCTAGACTGGCAAGGACTAACCAGAACCTGTGCAAACAGAACGAACAGATGCCACAGGACCGAGGCAACAACGACAGGTCATGTGGTGTGTGGAACTGGAATCAATGATCCAAGTACCACCCGAATCACGACTAGAGGACGTCACTGAGCAACGTGCGATGGAACACTCGGTTGCAGACCGATACTTGGCAACAGATGAGGGGGAAAGGCAAAGGGCACACAGGTGAGACTCAAAAATCCAATCTGTAGTGTCAGGCCCATCATCATCACATGCCAGCTGTACTCCCCCACACAAGTCATCACCAGATGCAAGAACACACAAACAAAAATTATGTGAACCACCCGGCTGTGACAACACACTCGCACTTCCGTCAGAGCGAAGTGCTAGGAACTGACGGACCTCGACAATGGTGCGGTCACGTGGGTCCGGGTCTCCGCTGCTCGTCGGTGGGGAAGCGGGAACTGCTGTAGTCATGGTCGACGCATGACCAAAGGCTGTGCTGCTTGACATAGACCGTTGTGCGTGTGCAGCCTGAAGACCACAAGTGATCCACGCCCAGTCGAGCGGCTGTGGGCACTCGGTGTAGTGATGAGCGCCTCCAGAGTTGTAGTAGTGAACGATACGTCCACTGCTACCACCTGATGACTGCTGCTATTGTGACTGCTACTAGCTCAAGCAATGCTTCTTTTTGCCCTTCTTCCCTTGTACTGATGCTGCCACACCCTGCATCAAAGTCGAGGTAGCCAGAGTGGAAGGGGAAGAGGAGGGTGTGCCCAAGGATGGAGAAGTGAACTGCGAGAGAGGCCTCAGTGGTGATGCGATGACCGGTAGAGCAAGTGAACTCTCTAAATGCACGACAGGTGCTTCACGGAAGGAAGTCACCTGGAGGAAAAGCTGATGCGCCCAAGGAAGAAGTTGATGAGTGGTGGATAAGGGGTAGAGCACGACGTCACTGTACCTTGAGAAGATGCCTGCGTGCTCAAGACAGACTCCAATCATGATCGTGTGAAGCTCCCAGAGTTATGTACCTCCTGAGGTCCCAAGGCGCGTGTAGATGCGCATGGCGCGCCGCCAGTAATCGCCTGCGGGCTCGGTAGGTCCCGGACGAAGGGAATGGAAGGCGCGGATGTAAGCCGCACGGGTGGCGTGCATCTCTGAAGCAAGCAAGGAAAATGCGAGCTCCCAGCCCTGACATGGGTCAGCACCTACGCCATTGCTGGCCTGTCCAAGGAAAGGACGAAAGTCCAAGACAGTCTCGCGCGGCATGGCGTAACGGAGTCCGCGCATTGCTCGATTCGTTGTCAGCACCTAAGCACGGTCCGTAATCTGGTAGTGGCTGTGGTACTAGGGTCAAACCCCCTCTGAAGTAGCCCAGACCTGGAAAAGGGTCTCCCAGCAGTCAAAGCCCTCCTCGCCGACATATCGTGGGGGCGGTGTCTCAAAGTCCTTAGGTTGCCGATCCGTAGGGAGAGCAACCACAGGTTGGGAACGACGAGGGATGAGGAAGACACCAAGACAAGGAAAGTCACCGAGGCAGGGCTCACGCGATCATCGAATCTCCGGGAACAGGGAACCGGACCGCGTCTGCAGCTGGCGGAGACGCTCCTGAAGTAAGTGAATCTCTCTCTTGGGAGTGTCATCCTCCATGCCTGGCATGTCACGGTCCTCCTCCAAAGGATCTACAAGTAGCCGGTCCTGTCCTGCCACTCTTTTTGGTGTGAATGTTGTCTGCTATGCAGAAGGTGTGACACCGCCGACCCCCCCGGAGGTCTGCTGTGGGGCTGTGGGCTGACTTCCAAGAAGATCAGTGAGCATGCGGATGGCGTTGGTCTGCTGCTGCTGTAGGCGACGTATCTCATCCTGCTGACTCCGTAGGTCCTCAAGAGCCTGCGAGCGTGGGCTCAGGATCCCTAAGGAGGAGGAGGAGGGATCAGATGGTCCTTTGTCCTTGTCACCGGTCGGAGCCATGTCAGCGCTCAGTATAAGGCCGAACGTAAAAAATTGCTCCGAACAAGAAACTGATAGCGTTTCCCGAGGAGTTGAAACGTTCACAAAAAATGGTGTTTTGACCCTAAAAATTCTGACGTCAGCAGAGCCGACGATGACGTCAACGTTTTTTATGCCAGCAAAAAAACGCTTAGCCTTTTTACGCTGGCGTATTTTACACCATCGTTTTTTTTCTCTTCTTCGGTGGGAGTCACGCAGACTCCTAGGTGGAAAGGGGGAGGCCCTTGTCACTCCCTTGCGCAGCTGCGTAGAATCTGCACAAAGTCTGTGTGGCTGCGCAACAAAGCTGCGCAGCACTTCTGCGTAGCACTATTGTGAGGCACAGCAGCCGTGGCTGCTGCTGTGCAGCACTATTGCCGTTGCGGTCGCTACTGCTGCAATGCTCCTGCCGTTGTTGCAATGCGTCTCCTGTTGCTGCCGTTGTTGCAATGTTGCTCTTAGTGCTGCCGCCAAGCTGTTGCTACTGCCTGCAGCTGCTACTGCTCACTGCCGCTAGTGCTCCTCTCTGCCGCTGCCGCAGCTCGATGCTACTTCCGCTGTGCGCTGCTCTTGCTCGCAACCGCCGCTTCGCGCATCAAGCTGCTGCGGGCTGCTGCTGCGAGCTACTTCCATTTTTTTTTTCAGAATCCCAAGCGGGACATGGCTTCTGCTGCCAACGGTGTTGCTGCTGCTGCTTGGCTTAATTTTTGGAGCTTGTAACTGCTACAGCTCACCGGGTGAGGTGATGGGGACTACGTGGTGATGTCTCGGCTGAAATTGGCTGCAACGAGTCCCATGATACGTTGGCTGCGGTGACTCTCACTGATGCTGCCAACGCTGCGTCTATGTGGTGCAGCTCAGCGAGAGAGGCCTCACTGCTCTAATACCAAGAGAAAATGCATGGAAGCTTCCTAGCGATACCGCCGCTGACTAGGCGTCAGTGCCTGGTCAGACGCAGACGACAGTCATAAGTCGTGCACACAACGGCAAGGGTCTGCCTAGACCACACAAGGCAAAGCGTCAGAATGCTTCAAAAGCATTTGGAGAGAGAAATAACAAATGAGAGGTCGATGGCATAAGTACCTGCCACGGCACACGGCGGGTGTCGCACGAGGCAATGCAAGATCTGTCCTAAAACCGGCCAAAAACCAGTGTTCTGGCCATAACTCGGCAAAGACAAGTCAGAATGCTACGCCATCTGAACCCACGTGTGCACAATCTCAAGCCGGACGATACGACTGGTCACATGCATGCATCCGGCATCAAACGGTGAAAAAAACAATGCAGAAACATGCAAATCAGGCCCACGGCCAGTCCACCGATAATATCCTACAAGCTGTTGAAAAACTGCAGAAGGTCCTGGACAACATCCAGGTGAGAACATGCGTTGAAGCTTCCTAGCGACACAGCCGCCGACTAGGCGTCAGTGCCTGGTCAGACGGTGAAAGTCATAGGTCGTGTACACAATGGCAATGTTCTGGCTAGGAGACACAAGGCAAAGTGTCAGAATGGTTCAATAGCATTTGGAGAGAGAAATGACAAATGACAGGTCCATGGCATAAGTAGCTGCCACGGCGCACGGATACACATACACATACACATACACATACACATACACATACACATACACATACACATACACATACACATACGCATATACATATACATATACATATGCATATACATATACACATACATATACATATACATATACATATACATATACATATACATATACATATACATATACATATACATAAACATATACATATACATATACATATACATATACATATACATATAGAAATACATATACATATACATATACATATACATATACATATACATATACATATACATATACATATACATATAAAAATACATATACATATACATCTACATCTACATCTACATCTATATCTACATCTACATCTACATCTACATCTACATCTACATCTACATCTACATCTACATCTACATCTACATCTACATCTACATCTACACCTACACATACACATACACATACACATACGCATATACATATACATATACATATACATAGACATATACATATACATATACATATAGATATACATATACATATACATATACATAGACATATACATATACATATACATATAGATATACATATACATATACATATACATAGACATATACATATACATATACATATAGATATACATATACATATACATATACATAGACATATACATATACATATACATATAGATATACATATACATATACATATACATAGACATATACATATACATATACATATAGATATACATATACATATACATATACATAGACATATACATATACATATACATATAGATATACATATACATATACATATACATAGACATATACATATACATATACATATAGATATACATATACATATACATATACATAGACATATACATATACATATACATATATATATACACATACACATACACATACACATACACATACACATACACATACACATACACATACACATACACATACACATACGCATATACATATACATATACATATACATATACATATACATATACATATACACATACACATACATATACATATACATATACATATACATATACATATACATATACATATACATATACATATACATATACATATACATATACATATACATATACATATACATATACATATACATATACATGGCACCATTATTTCCAACAAGTGCATACGTGTTTGTGAAGTCCTGACCAGGGACTTGATGGAATCATTTGGCCATAATACTTGCTTTTTACTTCTCAGTCAGGCCCTTGAGATTCCTTTTGAGTCACGTACTAGGGACCCCTCTTCCCCCCCTCCCCCCCATCTCAAAGATAAAATGTGTATCAGGTCATTGTAGCAGGGCGTGTATAGTGATGATTATCAGTTTAGTTCACTAGCGTATTGTGCATTAGTGTACGTTGTAACATTTACATCATATGTTCT
>SZWC01003790.1:158332-188628 GCA_023375785.1 Penium margaritaceum
GGGGGGGGGGGGAGAGAGCCAACGCTCGACCCCCTCCCAAAAGGGCTAGAGTGTATTGGGAGAGTGTAGCTGGTCAGTGTATTGTTTTTTATACGATGGACAAAAAAAATTCACTTGTGTATTCGAATTTCATAGAAAGTCCACACACCAACGCTGCCGATCTTCAAAAATTGATGATGTTGATGAGGCCTCAAACCTCTTGAATAGTTGGAGGGGGGATCCGAGCGACGTCATCCGAATCGACGGCTCACGAAGCCCTCCACCCGCGACGTTTGTCGCTGGTCATCGATGTAATGAAAAAAACATAGTGAAATGTAGCCTGATTTTGCATTCATTTTCTATAATGAGACATTATGCGTTCACTCACACACCAGTCCACCACCATCCAAATACAGAACGGGGCTCCGGTATCCTGCTGAGCCCCACTCCTATAAGGCCCAGCAGGAGCCCAGGCAATGAGGAAAATAGAACAAAGAACCGTTACTTGAGTCCTCAGGTTGATTTTACTACCCGAATTGTTCACGTCAAGAAATATGCGTTTGAAGTCGTGAAATTTGTATCGCACTTAAGGTCTATGTACTTATCTAAGTGTTGTTGAAATAAACAAAAGCTGATTAGTGAAACGCTGGACCATGCTTTTTATCAGGTATTAGGTACGGAAAAATGAATCCTTCCACGCTGTTTCCTATCTTTAAACATAAAAACACACTCTCATGTGTAAGAATAGACATTAAAGTAAAACTATGATGTAAGTTCCACGAAGGTACCATGAAACTTCTACGTGTGTTTTCAATGTGTCCACTGAATGGAGAGTGTAGTTTTTAGGGGTGATTAACCATAAATGAGTACCTTGTGCGAGGCCGGTATCACTTAACATAGAGCGGACCATGTTGAGAATGGTGTGGTTTTCCCTCTCGGCAATGCCATTTCGTAGTGGAGAAAGTGGTGTAGTTTTCTGCCACGCAATCCCCTTGTTCTTCATCCATGCCGAGCAGCCCTCCAACTCGTCGCCATTGTTGTTTCGGAACTCCTTCACCTTCAATTCCGTTTGCCGCTCCACTCTTGCCACAAACTCTTCCAATAATGACAGTACATCACTCTTCTTCTTCGTGATACTGTAAAGGTACAATTTGCGGCTGTGGTCATCAATGAAGGTGATGAAGTAGCATGCCCCACCAGCGGAAAGCTCAAATGGTCTGCACACATCTGTATGCACCACCTCTAACTTCGCCAATGCATGCGCCCGTTTGCCATCAAATGGCTACCGTGTTGCCTTGCCAACCGCTCACGGCTCACACACGAACTTCCTGGTTGTATCAAGGCTCTTGGCTTCAAGACCCCGCACCACTTCCTTTTTTTACATGTCTCTCACAGTTGAGGAAGCGATGTGACACAAGCAGCGGTGCCACAGGTCCAGGTCCCCATCATCCTTCTTCACAAGGTGGACGACGTCGGGTCCCGCCTGGCTGCCGAGGATCTTTGCACGGAGCAGGTACAAGTTGTCCTCTTGCTTTCCACGTGCAATCACCTCACCATCCTCCTCTTTCAAGATCATGGCCTCCCTCTTATTGAAGAGCACCTCAAGCCCCTTGTCGGTGAGGCGACTCATGGACAGAAGATTTGCCCCAAAGTTGGGCATGTGGAGCACGTCGCGAATGGTGCTCGTGACAGCCTCCCCGTCCACATCCACCTCAATGCGAACGTTGCCTTCACCAATAGCCAACTATGTTTTGCCGTTGGCCACCGTCATGCACCGCTACGAATGCTGCCCGCTTGCATTGCGTATGGCGGCCCGATCCGGACTCAATCACGGTGACTCCTGGATCTGTCAAGTCTCAAATTTCCATCTCCATAGGAGAAATCCTTTCCCAGTTAACTTTGACATTCCAGTAATACATGAATCATGTGTTTTTTACACCATTGTGCGTTGCTCGATGGCTTCGGAGTAACAAGGGGCTCTTGGCTGGCTCAAACGGATTGGTACATAAGGAAGCCTAGAAACTGTACTAGGCATGCCAATCTTACCCAAGGACCTTATAAATTGCCTTGTACTGATCTAACAAGTCTACATGTTTATTCCTTGCCCAACTCTCCTTGAATCCCATGCATTGTCACACATGCGTCCATTTAATTCTACAAGTCTTCCGCAATGCGCCTTGGTACAAACATCGTTGGGAGAGTTGTACGGTAAGAACCTCAGTCACTAGCAGTGGTTTTGCTCCTAGGAGAAGACTATGCAGATTCTCAAGGATTTGCCTACACACCAAGGGTTGAGGGTGTGAGGTTTATCAAAAGGGCTCACTCTATGACTGTTATGCCGGGTGTCCCTTGGTTCACACACTCAGTCCCCCTTGCGCAAACAACACTTTACTTACACGTAAGTCAACTACAACAGCTTTCTTGTCTCAAAGTCATTGTCTCTATTCCACAATAGAAAAACTATTTCTCTCCATTTTTTCCCTTCACTTTGTTACACGTCCAGTCCAAAACAGGATTCCACCAATGCAGCCAGTCACATCCCAAAATGGCATTTGGTTTTTCCATTTGGGTACGTATGAAAGTTGATTTTACACGACAGCTTGGCCCCATGGACTCGTACAGGTTTCAGCGGTATTCTATACTCCACATCCCCTTGCACCAACTTGGCCTTGTTCGGCTTCCAAGGTAGCCACACTAGCCATAGCCTCTATGCAAGCTTGTTGTCAAAGTTTGAGTGGGATTCTCGCAATCCCAGCAGTTTTTTTATCTACCAGCCGGTCTGCCGTCCCTAGCCATCCATTTAATCAGCGAATGACAGTTTAGCTTGTAAACAGATCCCCAAAATGCTCCTCCCTTCTTTGCTCCACAAAAATGCACTTGGCAGTTCCCTAGTTGTTGATGGACACTTAGGGATGGTGTTTATTGATGTGCATGAACATTTTCTCATACTTGGCCATCCTCCACTCACTACTAACTGTTATTTCCCTACTGCATTTTCTTCCAATCTTTCTTCTGGTGTGCAAGCTTTTTGCAGCTCTCACCACTTCACTTGCTGTTCTACTAGCCTCCTTCCGGCACGTCAATCTCCATTGGGTCACAATTTTGATGCTATGATTAAAGGTGATGACTCTTTTGCGTGTCACAAAACCCGCCACGGTGGTCTCCTAGCGCGTCAACACGCTCAACAGTTGCTACTATCATCTTGAAATCCGTGATCCTTCTGAGTGCTAGCATGCATTGAATTTTTCCCTTCAAGACATCCTGAAATTTCCCGACATTTCTGGCTTGCTCATGTTGTAGATCTCTAATCACTACGCTACAAATCAACATGTGTACTCCTGGGTTGAGCCCATTTGATTGAGCTGCTTGAGATTGAAACACGTGGCCGTGGAGGCATTTACAAGATCAAAAATACCTTTGATGGCCTGCTCAAACTGCTCTCACACCATGGAAACGTGCTCCTCATGTTTCCTAATGCCTGATTGCCTCAACACAGCATGTTGCACGCATGTTCCCACCGTCACCTCAAATGTCCAGTATGTTCTGCTGTCTCCACCACTCTATTGCTGCTCCACATATAAGTTTCATCGTGAATCACACACACACACACACACACACACACACACACACACACACACACACACACACACAAACACACACACACATCATCCTTTGGAGAGTTTCCCAGAGTCCCAAATTAGATATTCATTGCAAGAAAATGATGTACATAAGTTTTCTCCCTTGGAAAAGTGATTGAACACTTCCAGAGCCTTTGGATTTGGTCTTGACGGACTCCTTGACCAAGCCGCCCGAACTTACCAAGCATCTATCCCATCCCACAGGTCAGCCATGTTCCAATTGACCCGCTCATTTTCTAGCTTGAGGTCTGCCAGCTTCTCTAAATTCTTTTCTTTTCACCTGATCTATGGCTTACACAGGGGTTCTCTGGCTACGAAGACCTCCAAAAACATTGGAAGCATTTCTACATAGTTTCATTTTTAAGAGCAATCCAAGTAGGAGTTAGAGGTCTTCAAAGGGCATGGGAATCACCAATAATCTTCCACGCATACATGGTAGGTGTTACATGCCAGACGTACACGAGTCCCTAATCTTTCCGTGTGGGTATTTTTGTTATTACAAAACAGCCCATCGCTTTGCGAGACCACGATACTCACTCCGACGGTCAAGGAAAAACCAGCCAACTGCTCCCCCCCCCCTCAGTGAATCTTCCCAAACCTTCTGATAACTTTGAACACCCTCGTGAATCCACAACAGAATTATCACAACCTTTTGGTGGACTTCATAACACACCGCAACAAATCTGGATTTATAAAGATGCATCTCGCATCCTCACCATCGATTCTCAAAACCCCACGAGTTCTCGATGGACTTCTTGAATCCGACCACTCACGACGTGACTCCTCAGGCGTCGCTCAACAATCGACCCAACGACCCCGACTATGCCTCATTCGCAACTCGACACTTGTACATACATGTTTGATCATTTTGACACTTTTAATCAAAGTACACTTACCGCTTCTTATGAATTGCTCAAGTGTCCTGAATTCTGAATCGTGTTCTACCTCGAAACTTCTACCCGTTTACCATCTACGCTCCGTTTGGCAGAACAATTGGTACCAGAGCGCAGCGGTGCTGGAGCGGCATCCGACTACTTAACCCATCTTGAGGACTACCTCACACAAGCCGTCAGTGCATCTCGCACGTCAAGACTTTGCAGACTTTGCGACTATGACGTGAGACAAGCAAGCGCAACCAATGACCAACAGCGGGTCTTCGGCGGCAACTTCGGCGATGGAGGAGCAGAACGTGCCGATGCACGCGAACCATGAATCGGCAGCAAATGCTGGCGTGGCAGGCTATGTGGCTGCTGGATCAACTCATATGGCTTTGACGATCAATCCGGTCGCCGACCCAACGGCGATAAACCAGCCATCCCTGCAAGCGGCCTCGACGAAGACAGTAGGGACAACAAGTGACACTGGACGACAGGCGTGGATCAACGAGGAACTGGCAAACCGGATCCCTGCGCTCGAAGAGATCAATAGCCATCTACTCCAACAACTCAACGTCGCAACGGAGGCTCTTCGCAACGCAAGCGCATGACCAACCGGCAATACTGCTAAAAGTTCAGCCTTGAGGATGCAAGAGATGCAGAACGGTACCAGCACTACTAGATGGAGGAGCTTCACAGAGCTTCGTGAGCAATGACGTGGTCTGTAAACTGGGTTTGCAGACCAAACCAAGGGTGTTTGAAGGAAAAAAGGTCGACGAGATATTGCAAATACGGAGACTTTGAGAACCACTACAACTACAAGTGGGAGATCTACGGGATGTAATGCTCTGGAGGTCTTGTCCAATGAGCAACCACAAAATCATCCTTGGACAAGATTTCATATACTAGCACAATCTGCAGGTCAACTCGAACAGTGGCGATGTCTACGTGGAAGTCGACGGCACCAAGCAAAAACTTCCACGAGTGGGACAGAAGCCAAAAATGGGAGCAACAGAGGTGGAAGCAGAAGAGGAAGCCACGACAGTCAAGAAGCGACAACCTGTTAATGCAATGCCGCTTGACGTGGCCAAGCTCTGTGTGCGAAGAGGAGCTCATGCGTGGCTCGTACACCTCAAGCCAATGGAAGAAGCAGAAGGGGCAGTAGCTAACTCATCATCCTCATCGGCCTCATCAGCCTCATCGGCATCCAAAACGTTCACTATTGTACCCAAAGAGTTTGCACCGCTCATCCAAGAGTTTGCAAACATCTTCCCCAATGAGCTCTTGAGAACCTTACCTCTTCAATGAGACATGGACCATCACATCAAGCTAAAGCCAGGCAGAAGACCTACATTTCAAGGGGCCTATCGGATGAACGATCACGAGCTGACCGAGATGGAAAAGCAACTCGACGAGATGCTCAATCAGGGGCTCATCCACCCATCCAGGTCACCATATGCCCCGCCAGTACTGTTCGTAAAAAATAAAACTGGTGAGATGCGGATGTGCATGGATTATTGGTCATTGAATGACACTACCATCCAAAACCGCTACCCTCTTCCCTGAGCTAACGAGCTTTTTGACCAACTCCGAGGGGCTTGATTTTCATCAAAATTGACTTGCATAGCGGATATCAACAGATACGCGTAGCAGACACCGACATCAAGAAGAAGGCGTTCCAAAATCCCTATGGGCATTTTGAGTTCACGCTAATGCCATTTGGACTAACGAATGCCCCATCAACGTTCATGGCGGTTATGAACAACATTTTTCGCCCATACCTCAATGATTTTGTCCTGGTGTACCTCGACGACATTTTGGTGTACAGCCACAACCCGAAGGAGCATGATGGACATCTTAAAAAATTCCTCAAAGTTTTGCAAAAAGATGTTTTTCAAAGAAAACTCTCAAAGTGTGACTTCGTTCGTCGTTCGATCAAGTTTTTGGGCCACGTCATCAACGGTGGACAGATCACCATGGATCCAAAAAAGGTTGCAACAATCGTTGATTGGCCGACGTCGACCAACGTTCGAGAAGTATTCCTCGGCTTCAGCAAGTACTACCAACGATTTGTACAGGATTACGCTTGGGTGTCAGTGCCTCTTCCTGTCCTCGCTCAAAAAGAAAACGAGTGGCGGTGGGGAGATAGCAAACAAGAAGCTTTCACCGGTTTGCGGAACGCTTTGACCTTGGCGCCATCCCTGCGATTAGCCGATCCAATGGTCAACTACGTCATGGCTATAGGCGCATCAGACCAAGCCATCGGCACAGTCATCCTGCAAGACCACAGAAACGGCGAGCAACCGGTCGCCTACATGTCTCAAATGTTGCGAGGACCAGAATTCAACTACGTTGTACACAAGAAAGAAATGCTGGCGGTCGTACATGCATTGAAGACGTGGCAGTGTCACCTAGAGAGCCGCCAATGCATCGTGCGCGCCGACCACCATGCGTTGAATTATTTGAAGACGCAGCTGAATCTCATTTGACGTCAAACCCGATGGATGCGGGACCTTGAATCCGGGTTTGACTACGATATCAAGTACAGACCAGGAAAAATCAACCCGATGGATGCACTCAGCCGCCAACCAGATTTGATGGCTGAAGTGGCAAAGCTTCAATTACGGCGAGACCTGTATCTCGAGCGGCTGTTTGCACGAGGCTACAAATAGCACGGTGGGTACGACAAGGCAAAACTCTTGCATGATCCACCCTATTGGCGACGGTAATTCACTCAAAAAATGACCGTTCCCCCAAACAACTAACTTCATCAAATGCTACTCAAAGAGTGCCACGACACAGGTCTAGGTGGACACTTTGGAGAGGACAAGATGCTGAAGAAGCTGGCAAAAAACTACTCGTGGGACAAGATGCAATCTAACGTGGCCAGCTTCTGCAAGTCCTGTGACACATGTCAATGACAAAAATCCCGTCGCACATGGCCATCCGGACTTCTGTAATTGCTCCCTAGTCCGACGGAGCCGTGGGCTGACATCTCCATGGACTTCATCACACAATTATCAGTTATGCCAAAGGGATATGACGCAATCCTCGTGATCGTCGACAGGTTTTCAAAACTGTCCCACTTCATACCAAAAACAACCACCGTCACCGCCGAGAGAACAGCACGGCTGTTTCTAAAAAACATCGTGCGGCTACACGGCGTACCAAGAACCATCACAAACGGCAGAGACGATCCATTCACTAGCCGTTTTTGTCCAAAATAGAAGGCTCGATACGGCAGCAGAATTCAACTTTCGACAACCTTCCATCCTCAAACCGATGGTCAGACCAAGCGGAAAAACCAAACGATCAAACAACTTCTCCGAACACTATGCAAACCTCACAGGACGGATTGGGCACAAAAAATTCTGACCGCCAAAATTGCATGTTATTTAGCAGTTTCCATCGCAATGGATAAAACTTGGTTTAAAGTGGTGTATGGAAAACTTCCCACCACACCAGTTGGACTACAAAGCAGCAGCAACATTCCCGCAGTCAACGTTCAATGCCGAGGCTTCTCTACCATCTGGGAGGAAACACAGCAAATCCTCGTGAAGGCACCAGCAACAATGAAACGAGCAGCTGACCGACGTTGCAGCGACGACGTGTTTGCCGCTGGCGACAAAGTCCTCCTCAGCCCAGCAAACATCAAACTCCACGGAGCAGACTTTTCAAAGCTTGAAGCCTGATGGTTGGGACCCTTTGCGATCGAGCGCATGCAAGCCCCCGTGGTTGCACGACTCAAACTCCCCGACATTATGGAAGTTCATCCGGTGTTCCATGTCAACAGACTCAAGCACTATCGAGACCCCGGAGAAAACTTCCCCGGCAGGGATGTCCCTCCTCCTCCTCCCTTCCAAATGGACAAGGGCACAGAGTACGTCATCGAGGACATCCTCGGCCATCGAGGACGAGGCAAAATGACAGAATATCTCATCAAGTGGCATAGCTACGATGCCGCGCACAACAACAGGGAGCCCTACGACAACCTCCGAGACGTCGATAACCTCATCGATGGTTATGACTGCCGTCATCGGGCCACATCTGTACGCGCGCCGAGACGTCGCAGCTAAAAGGGGGGAAGTGTTACGTACCTGAGGTACACGAGTCCCTAATCTCTCCGAGTGGGCATTTTCCTTATCACACAAACAGCCCATCGCGTTGCAAGACCACGATATTCACTCTGACTGACGAGGGCAAACTGGCCAACTGCACCTTCCTCAGGGAATCTTCCCAAACCTTGTGACAACCTTGACCACCCTCGCAAATCCACGAAAGAAGTATTATGACCTTTTGGTCAACTTCTCAACGCACCAAGACGAATCTGAATTCATAAAGCTGCATCATGCATCCTCACCATCGATTCTCGAAACCCTCCAAGTTCTCTATTGAGCTTCTCAAATCCGACCACTCACAACGTGGCTCTGCACGCGTTGCTAGATAATCGACCCAACAACGCGGACTATTCCTCATTCGCAACTCGACACTTGTATATATGTGTTTGATCATTTCGACACTTGCCATCAAATTACACTTACTGCTAATTATAAACTGCTCAAGTGTCCCAAAGTCTAAATCGTGTTCTACCTTGCAACTTCTAACAGTTCACCATCTACGCTCTGTTTGGCATAACAGTAGGTTGTGTGTGGTATGTTCACTTTTCCACTCGTGGATGGCATTCCAAAACATGTGGTACGTGCAGAGTTGCACTCATCGATGCTTCCCTGTGGTGGTCAATCCAAGTATTCTCCACCTCAAACTTCTCATTTCCTTCAACTTGGACATTTGCCCCTTTGCATACCCAAGTGCGGCGCCGGGAAGGGCCGGCGAGCCGCCAGAGAGAGGAAAATCCTTGCCGTTGGACCTAGCGGCTCGAGGGTTACTTGGATACTAAAATGGAGGCTTGCTCCTGAATGTTGACGAGTTGCTGGATCCGGTGGAAGTCATTTCAATCAAATTGGAAAAGTAACAAGGGAATTTGAGCTTCCAAATGTGGGGTGTGCACTGCAGCTATGGGAGCCGGCCGCAACTCGACTTCCGGTGAATAATCAACTGGACCAAGTACCAGATTTCCATCTGGAGATTTTGCTCCGGAAAGGCTGCCAAGTCGTCCTGTGAATGATCCACCAGATGTCAGTAGTTCAATTTGTTACGGAGGGACTTTGCCAAAATCAAGGCTCGGTGTCCGAAACTCAGTAGTGCATTTTGTTACTCGAGGTCAAATTTCCGGCTGCACGTTTGCGAACAAATTTCGCCCCACATCAATCCCCATCACCAAACTCGATGATTAACTCATCAAAACAGACCCCAAATGTGCGAGGGGCACTGCCACTACATGTAGGGACATCTGCGCCTTCGGAATGGCGTTTTGATGGGTCCTTGATGTGTGAGGGCGCCTCGGCTGGGGACATGGCGCCCCACCAACTCTGCGGCTGGATAGGGGTGCCACGCTTTGGCTGACATAGCGGGGGCTACGTTGATCTGGATTGCGCACGGTTTGATGCATGGTAGAGATCATAACTAGCCCTACAAATGTTCAGACCATGTCCATGTTAAAAAACTAATGCAAAATCATGTTTTTCTGTTCGTAAAAGTGCCTTTCTTACAACTCCCTTCCACTCCTAGAAACATAGCGTGAGGCGACGAGAAAGCTCACGCTTAGACTCAGAACCTGCACAAAAGTAGCTGTGAACACAACAGACAGGTCAGACCACGTCGGAACTGCCCCCTCCCCAGGCCGGTTCATGACAGGTTGTGTGTGGTATGTTCACATTTCCACTCGTGGATGGCATTCCAAAACGTGTGGTACGTGCGAAGTTGCACTCATTGATGTCTCAGTGTGGTGGTCAATCAAAATATTGTCCACCTCAAACTCCTCATTTCCTTCAACTTGGACATTAGTGGATGAACCTGTCCCACAACTCTGAAGAAAAGGTGGTGGGGTCATGATTAGCAGGAAGTAGGAAGGTTTGGAATACCACCTGGGTGCTGTAATGAGTTGAAAACTCCAACTTGGAAGAGAGTCAATTTCTTCTCTGGAATGCGGAAGTGACTTATCCATTCTGGCTAGATCTTTGGGCTTCCTTCTCTCAGTTATTGATTGGTAGAGATTAGCATCATATGATCACCCACATGGAACCCCTATGCAAATCAATGCTTATCGTCTTGTCGCTTCTGCTATTTTTGTGCCTTCAAAAGTTGTTGTCATTCCATTTCCCATGTAGGAGCAAACCCATTAGCAATGTATTGCACATCCAAATTAGGCAAACTCTGTCACACTAAGCTTCTCCTCCCAACCCTCTCAATTCAGAGGGACGATGCTCTGATGTAACTGCTTCAAAGTCAAATTTGCTCATTCCTGTTTCCTACACTTTGTAGGTAGTACGCAGCGATCAGTTGCACCCATGAGCCAAGTTTCCTCCTTAGATCCCTCCAAAACTGTACATTGAAGTGTGGATCATGATCCAAGACCGCCAACGATGGCACTCCATAGAGCTTGTGCACATGAGTAGTGCGTAGTTGAGTTATTCAAACACCAGTGATGCTCTTTGGACATGCTTTGAAATGTGTCATATAGGATCATTGATCCACCACCACCAATATTGTATTGTTGCCTTGCTGCATTGAAAGCAATCAACCAATGAAGATAAGTGAGATGTTTGTCCACGGTCGTTCTTGGATTTTTCTATGTAGTTTTGAGCTTTCATTTGCTCGATTTGGTTGAGAATTCAAAAATTTAGCCCCATCCAAAGATCGAGTGGTACGCGGGTGGAATCTGGGTATCCGTCATTGGTGACGGGATAATTCCATCGCCAGTGGTTTGAGTTCGGCCTCAATAAGCTCCAAAGGCATGTGGGCCATAACAGAAGGGACGTGGTAGGTCTCCTGGACTAGGGCAAGCCTCCCCCCACGTTGGAGGGCCAGGAAGGGCGCTTCGACAGGCCACTGTCAAAGTGCCTCCCTTCACTCCCGTTCGTGGGCATGGTGGACGGCTCCACCATGGGTTACTCTAACGGACGTAGCAGGGGCTCTATAGCTCCGCTTTGCGCGTGCTTGAATGCGTTGGAATTCTCAGATCATAGGCTATATGGATCAGATGTTATTGCACCAAAATAACCAACCATTAATGGAATTCAGCATTTCCCAGTTTCCTCAACCTGCATTCTGCCAGAATTCTGCTCCCTTTGTGTTGTGGAGACCCAAAGCACACACCTCCCTTGGAAGTCTCTTTTCCCTAAGAAGCTGTGGATACCTGGTGGATCAGAGCATGCCAGGACATCATTTCTGATATTTTACGCATCCTGGTTTTGGCCACTGCTTTACTGCCGCCATCTTCTTTGGGTCCATGCCAAGACCCTTGCCTCTCACAACGGGTCCAAGGAAAGCTACCTCTCACTTCTTGAACTCGCACTCGGAGAGCTTAGCAAAAACCTTCTCCCTCCAAAGGAAATCCAACTCCTAACACAAGTAGATGAGAATTGCTTCAAGGGATACCATTATGTAGGGATCCAAGAGAGGGCGGAACATTTGGTTCATCAGGCTCATGGATGTTTCCAGAGTGCTGGTCTACCCAAACGACATCACGAGGTACTCAAAATGATTGCATTTCCTATGGATTTTTGTCTTCTCTGCATGTTTCTCCACAGTCTAGATGTGATGATATCCCAAGCGCAAGTCAATCTTACTAACAACTACGCTCTCCTTGGATGGTGAAACAACTCCTTGGTCCTTGGAAGTGGGTACCGGTTCTTGATAGTTACATTGTTCAATTGGCATTAGTCCGCGTGTTAATCCTCTTATTGTACTTCCCCTCAATGTCTGCACTCTGGTGTAGAGGGCACGTTTACCCCAAGACTGGATGTGAGCCATTCTTAAACACCAAAAACGTTTGTGACTTTTTCATTCACATGGATCCTTATTGCTCTGGCATTGTGTATCCCTCAGACTTGTCTCAGTTCTATACCCTGCTACCTCATCAACCTCCTCAACATCCACTCATTGTCATCAACGACACACCATACACATGAGATCTTAGTAAACAGTAGGAGTGACATTGTTGAGAGTTCTTTGTTTTTCTCAACTCCTGTTGCTTTGGGTTTACTTGTGGATTGGTTGCATGCCTAGCCTAGGAAGGAGGAAAGGGTTAGGGAAATACGTGGAGATCATCTGAAAAAGGGCAAGTAAGCCCTCGGCCATGGCATTGAGCAAGCAATCATGACTGAAAAGCCTCACTTTCTCACTTCTCAACCACATCGAGCAAGGGTCAAAGGGTAAGCTGCCTTTGATTTGATACAACTTAGTGTGTTCACTCGGCCTTGTCCATGTTGGTATAGATCCCTGATGCAGGCTCCGCTGGCGCACGTTTACCATTGAGTGGTGGCCCCATCAACCAACAGCTACTAGAAAGGTGCCACGACCTCCCGGGTACTTAATAAAATACTCTGTAATATTTCTACATCTTTCTTGGTGCACTTGCTCTTGAGCCCAATTTCCATGGTTTGTATTCTACGTCCACCGGACGTTGCCTAGTCCATGCGGGTGTGCACTTGTTGCATACGGCTCATTGCTTTGCATCAGTAGGTTCAGACGGTTATGCATTGGAATGACTGAGCGCAAATTCATGGCAAAACATGAATGTTCTTTTGGGCCGCTTGAAGGACAAACTGACACAGTCATGTGCGTCACCCGCCGCGCACTATAACAAGTGTTTTTTCTCTGTTCTTGTCAGTTTTTGTATCTCTGTACATGCTAGGCCATTGAATCTTGGGAGAATTTGTGCATCTCCCGAGTCCACTCCTTGGTGTTCCACGCACTTGCTTTCTGGCTAGTGCATTTGCTCACCCGGAAGTTGTCCCACGTAAGCAAAATCAAGATTAGGAAGCTTCCTACACATTCGCATGGTAGTAGAGAAGCAAGACCTCTCTTGCTAAGGTACACAGTAGAGGCGCATCTCTGGCTTTGGCAGTGAGAATCAGAGCTACAGCGTAGTTTCCTATGAACCTCTCTAGTAGACAGTGGCGGCAGAGACACCGCCATGATTTCAGTAGCAGTGATTTCATCACTAAATTGCCTGGAATGGATGGCGTTGAGAGTAGTGGCAGCGTGAGGCACCGTCACGTCACCAATAGCATCCACGTGATGCATTAGCATTACAATGGTACCAAAGGCCTACATCATCTGCATTGGCTAGCATCAGCAACACCTAGTTACTATACTAAGCAGCGATTCCAGCACTACGGGACAGTAGCAGCAGGCAACTTCAGCGAGCTGCGGCAGTAGAAACATGCAGCAGAAAGCAGGAGAAACAACAGAAGGTAGCGGTAGCAGCACACGATAGTAACAGCCAGAACGTTCATCAGTGGTGACAGTAGTGTGTAACAGCAGCAGCGAGATACAAGAGAACTACTGTTACAATGGTAGGAAAGTAGAATTAGTGGCAGATACATCAGTGCAATTGCAGGCACAGGAGCAGCAACCCCAATAACAACAGTTGTGCAGCCACAAACAGTGCACCTGAATGGCTGCATAATACTGCAGTAGTAGCTGCGCGGAGCAGTACTAGCTGCGCATTGTAGTTATGCGGCTACACTGATACACAACAACAGCACTCGCGGCAACCATTGGCAGGAGCCACTACGACTGCCGCAAGAAGGGGGTAACAAGGCCACCCCATTCCTCTCTACGTCATACATGGACCTCTCTAACAAGGAAAGGATCAGCAGCTGATGTCAGCATTGACATTGCTGATGTCAGCATTTTTTTCTAACATCAGTAGAGAGGCTGTTGATTTCAGCACGATTTTTGGTTAAGTTTCTGGTCAGGACATCCTAATTTTCCATCGTTGAAACTCCTCTCGGTTCCTCATTCTGACCACTTTGGCGTTCGTACCTATACAGACCGCAACTCATGGCACTAATCTCTGACAAAGACAAGGGGCCAGCAGATCCCTCGTCTTCATCCTCTTCGTCGTCATGAGCCCACGGTCATAGTTAGTAATGATAGGTGAGATTTTTTTTGTGCAATATGAGATGCACCGTGAGCAATAGCATGAGACAAATATGATGTAGGAGGTCACTGGCCTATTGCGGTCATGTTCAGGGGCCTCACAGAAAAACATTAGAGGAGGCTCTCGGACTCCACCATCAACTTGATAGTCTACATTCCGCTTAACATCAGGTCCCAAAGCGCCCCTTGTCACTGGTTGATACCAAGGATGAGGAGGACATGGAGGACGAATCACGTGAGGATGAGATTCATGTTCTTGAGGAGCAGGTTTATGAGCTGCGTCAGGGATCACAGTCTACTATCCCGGTACCCTCTCGCCATCAGGATCAAACATGATGCACAAGATTCTTTTGGCATTCAGTGATATTACACTCAACACACCCTCCACAGGTTCTACTCTAGTTATGGTGGTTAGTTCTCAGGGAAGATGGACGCCTTTTGTGCTGAGCATGGTGTTTTTCACCAGCTCTCTGTCCCTGCTACACCACAACAGAACAACTTGTGTCATTGTTGGAAACAAACCATTGAGGATGCACTATGTGCCATGTGTTCTGAGTACGACACTCCTAAATCATTTGCCTTTGAAGACTTCTCCTACATGATGTCATTCTTGAACCGCACATTGTCTTGTCCTCTTTTGGACCATGTCTTGTTGTACAAGTTGTGGTGTGGCCATCGAGCCGACCTTCGTCTCATTCGCGACAGGACATGGATAGAGTTGGTTTCCACCGCGACCTTATCCCACCCGCACTAGGAACATGCTCCTTTCAAACTTGGAAGTTTCTTTTCCTTTCCTGGGCCAAGGAGAATGGTCCGGAGGAGTGCTATCTTGAGCCTCCATCTGCAACTGTGACTGATCGTAGCCTACCAAAAGCATTCAATGTTCTCCTCCTGTCACTTGCTGATCTCCAAGCAGATACCATTTGGCACTAACAGCAACGCGGTCGAATGGAGTATTCCATCCACCCATGGAGTGGGACAACCCCACCATACAAAGCGTGGCAACACTTAGTGAAGCGGTAGGAGGAACAAGGCATAGCCTTGCTCACAATACTTTTGGACGATCTTTCTTATATTTTTCCAAGCTGGACGTCCCATTCTCTAAGTACTGGGATGAGACTATGGGTATTCAGAGTCATTTCTTGGGCCTCAGTGTCTCTTGAACTCTTTTGGAGTGGCTTGATACTATCTTGCTCCACCTTGGTGAACTTTACAAGGAGTTTTCACGACAATTCTTCCATCGCACGTCAGTAGTAGATTTGGAAGGGGTGGATCTAGAAGTGGTGTATACTCAGCTGAGGAGCTAAGAAGATGTTTTCAAAGGTAAATAATGGGATTCCTCTGCGCCCATACCCACAGCGTACACTCCTCAGAATTCTGAGAAGCCACTCAGAATGTAACTGGTACCACTCAGACCTGGGGCATTGGTAGAGGTTATGTTCAGAGAGGTAGAGGACATGGCTACACATGTGATCACTACATTACAGGAGATGATACTTGGAAGCTTCGTATGTGTACTGCCACTAACATGAAAACGCTTTCTAGTTAACATGTTCACTATCACAGAAAGGCAGGTGCAAGAAAAGCAAGGGCTTGGCTAGGGGAGATGCATATAGTGTCATAATCTTCACTAGATTAAATGTGCAGAGAGAGAGATGAAAACTGACAAGCACACAGGATATAAAGTTGCAGCGCCGTACGGCGGGTGACGCACTCGGCAGGGTCAATTCAGTCTAATCCCGACCCACAACCAGTGTTTTGGCCTTAACTCAGTGCGTAGGCATCCAAATGNGTACTGCCACTAACATGAAAACGCTTTCTAGTTAACATGTTCACTAGCACAGAAAGGCAGGTGCAAGAAAAGCAAGGGCTTGGCTAGGGGAGATGCATATAGTGTCATAATCTTCACTAGCTTCAATGTGCAGAGAGAGAGAGAGAGATGAAAACTGACAAGCACACAGGATATAAAGTTGCAGCGCCGTACGGCGGGTGACGCACTCGGCAGGGTCAATTCAGTCTAATCCCGACCCACAACCAGTGTTTTGGCCTTAACTCAGTGCGTAGGCATCCAAATGTAGAAGTCTCTAAAACTATGGATGCAGCGTCTTCAACCAAACACAACAACTGCACACATACATGAGTCTGGCAGCTACCAGCGGACAGACAGTGAAACAACATGCAAATTGAGCCCAAGTCTATTCCATCAAGAAAAGTCTAGAGGTTGTAAGAGAAGGGAAGAGTACCCCAACAAGTCTCCGGGATGCCATAGCAGATGTCATGCAGTTGTGGATGAGTAGCTCACCATGCAATGGTGCCCCAGCACCAGTTGTGTCCGCATCAGGAATATGCAGGAGTAATCGAATGGTCCCAGTCAACTGCATGTTCAGAATAGATCGCAACAAAACAACCCCTCCATACAGCTCTGGTCGTCCAAGCCATGCCCTACCTGGGGCTGGTCTTGCTTGAACAGGGCCAACTCTTGCCTGCTCCTAGGCATGCTTTGCCAATCCCCGCCACAGCAACATATCCTTTATGATAGGAGGCGCAAACTACTGCAGAGGTGGTAGTGGGGTCAAGAGCTGCGACAGGTGCATGGGAACTGTTGGGTGATAAGTAGGAGGGTATTGAGGCCCAATGGTGACAGTGGCCATGGGGGCATACAAGTAAGGTAGCCCTCCGTACCCATCCTGGTGCCAAGGTAAAGTCCATGGCTGTAGCCGTGGTTCGACATGATGCTGCTGCTGTTGTTGATACAATTGTTCCTCCTGCTGTTGATATTGTTGCTTTGGGTATTGCTGCTGATGTTTCTGTTCCATCATCTTCTGCTCCTCCATCGTCTTTGGTGAGGACTGTCTTTCTGCTCAGAGCAGTGAGACAATCCTTGATGTGCTACATCGCAGAGATGCATCGATGACAGCAGTAGTGAGAGACACTGCTATAGACGTGAGCCTTGGAGGTCCTACCATGCCACGGTCATCCATTGCAGCACACAACAGCAGTAGAGACATTGTTGCAATAATGATCGTAGTGGAATTACCAAACCATTGCCACGAGTGGACTCCGACAACAAAAGCAGCAATGTGAGTCATTGTTAAAACCACAGCATCAAAAGTAACACCAACGTGAGAGTGGGAATGCAGTAGGAGGAGCAGCAATACTGCAGCAGCGTGGTAGCACCAGCGATCATACTAGCCCAGCAGTTGCAACAGTAGCAGGACTAGTATAGAGAATGAAGAATAGCAGTAGCGTGGCAGCGTGCCAGCCGCCATGTGGCACAAGCTGCAACAGAGCACAATAGCAGCAACATGGCAGTGGAAGAGCAACAATAAGACCTGCAGAATAAGTGGAGCAGCAGCAGAGCGACAGAAGCAGTAGCAGCACGACAGAAGCAGCAGCGCCACAGCAGCAACAGCATGGTAACGGAGTAGCAAGCAACAGCAGCACAACAGCACAGCAGCATAGAAGTAGAATCTATTGCTGCTGCTGCTGCCACAACACTAGCTGCTACTCTTGCTTCAACAGTGTAGCAATAGCAGCAAGACTGTACTAGTAGTAGTTGCTGCTCTGCCACTGTGCGTTTATGCAATACCACCGTGCGGCTATGCAGGGCAATCACACAAGTCCCATCTGCCATTTCATTAGTTCAGTTGTGCTGCTATATAGCAGTAGTTAAAGAAGCAGCTGCTGCAGCAGCAGCAGCCACCGCAACTGCTATGAGAAGGGGTCACAAGCCCATCCCATTGTCAATGTTATGTGAGTATACCGAGAAGGAAGAAAGTAAACAGAGGGAGAAGATGGCCAAGAGAAAGCAAAAAATCCTTGTTATGTCAGAAACACTTCTGCTGACATCAGTATACCCTTGGTCATGTCAGCAGAGTGGCTGCTAACATCATCGATGTGTTAGCCAATCTATGGACTGGGAGGAAATCTTTGGCTGGGACTTCAGTTTCTGCCAGCGTTTCAACTCCTCAAGAAATGCAAATGGTTTTTTATTTCAATGACTTTGGCATCTTAGACCATACCAAGTAGTGCACACGGCGTCAGGCACTGACCAGGGAAAAGAGCAGGCTGACCCTTTCGGATCCTCCACTTCAAGAATAATGAGCTCGCGGTTGCAAGTGATGAACAACCCCCATAGGGTGTAGGATGAGATGTGACAACAGCAGCAGCACCAAAATGTTGCAACGTAGAAGATCTAGGATTTGTTGCTGGGAAGTTTGGGGGTTTCGCATCAGTCGAAAAGTGGAGTCACCCATAGTACACCGGCGGGCTGGCTGTCCACCTCTTAAGTCTCAACCAGACAACAGCATCCCCTTGAGCTAGAGGCCTCTGAGAGTGTACAAGAGAGAGCTCCTGATGTACGTGCGCACGAGATCAGTGTACTTGAGGAGCAAGTTTGTCAGTTGAGGCTAGGATCACAAACTGGTAGACCAGTGACACTGGTACACCAGTGCCCCTTGAGACGGACGACAGACTTATCCTTTGGATGTTTTCTCCTTCAAAGCGGTCTTCTTGTACCTCGTGTACCTTTCCTAGTTCCTGAGGTTTCATCCCCACGTAGGCATGGCTGAAGGACTTTGAGACTCCCCCATTCCTTCACAAGAGCGATGCAGGCTTTGACTGCTGAGAGGTGTTACATCAGGTGTGGGATGATGCGGAGGGCATCTGGCCTTGCCACCACAGCGAGTACCAGACTTCTCACTCTTGCCAGGTCCAGACATTGACAAGGGGAAATCCACAACCTACTTTACGCTGTGCCATAGGAGATTTTGTGGAATTCTGTCCCTTCTTGGACACAATAAGGACTGGGACCGGCACGGATCTCCACCAAGGCTCAAAGCTAATACTGAAGCCATTTCCTGTGGATACCCGTCCAACAAGGGCGGTGCGCTTCTCCAAGTTCCACTCTCTTTGTTAGGGAGCATTGAGGCTTGCAGCCAACCACCAGCAGTGTGCCATGCATATCTACACACGCCTCATGATTGGAAGCAGGAAAAAGATGTGGGCCCTCGAAGTTGGGGGTGCATCTAGAGTACTCTGGCCTCTCTTCTCCTACTTTGGTCGTGTCACGCTCTCCAAGATGTTGGATTCCATCTGACTCCTTCCTCAAGCCCAGCAGTATTATCTCTACACAACATCGGCCAGGGAGGCAGCCCGAGCACATCAGTTGAGCCAGCTTGTCATTGCGATGACTGCGACACCTCTTACACTTTTGACCTCGCTCATCTATTGCTCCGCCTCAAAAACCTCCTCCTTCTCCTCTACCTCTCCTCAGACATGCTAGAATCAGGGTGTTGCATCAGGCATAGAGGGGAAGAAGGAGAAGAAGGTGTACGGCAAGGGATAGAAGCAGGCAGAGTCGGTGGGCAGTGGTAGTGGACATTATGTCCATAGCTGCAACTACGGGGGCACCCACCATTACCTGGAGTGTCAGTAGTTCCTCCACTAGAGCAGGATTACAATCCAAAGAGCAAACTCACAGTGGAGATATTGTGGATCTACTCAAGATAACAGCTATCTTGTGTGGATCTACACAAATATCTTGTGCACATATACACAACTATCTTGGCGCATGTGTTGTTGTCGAGACAACAACATAGGCTCCAACTCATCCTTGGAGCAGCGGCGACTAGGACCATTGGGACCATACCATTTTGGATTTTTGTTACCTGCTGGCACTCCGCACTCAAGTATGTACGAATGTATTTCCCTAGCCAAGTGGTCAATGTTCTGCTTGTCCAGTTGTGTTTGTCGTTGTGATGATTGTTGTGGAGGAGCTTCATTGAAGTGTGACAAATGTAGCCCTCACAGTACTTCTTGGCTTGATGAGCCATAGATTTGTACTGTCTGTCACTGTTTTGAGTCCTTTAATGAGCGTCCAGCAGAGGCAATGTGTACTACGGCATCTTGCTCAGTGTCGACGACAGATCATGAGGCAATTAGAACCTGGATCATTGACTCTAGTGTCATCCATTACATGACCTATCGTCACAAAGACTTCATTTTCCTCCATCCTGATGGGTTTGTTTGGTTCATTCTCAGGGCATCTGGTCAGCCCTTGCCTTTCCAAGGTATCGCATTTATGAGATTTGAGGGTCTTTCCGGACCCTTATACATTTCTTATTTGATTTTGTCCTCACTCTTGAGCTCATCATTCTTCCTGTTCGTGTATGTACTATAGTGGGTCTTTCTACTGAATACCTTACTAACTCTGACATAGTGACTCCTTGAAGCTTTTGTGCCATTGTGAAACATGCCTCAGTTATGGATGACCTGTAATATTTCCCTCTCCTTACCCCATCTGGCTCCTGTTCTCCTCCCTAGCTGCATGTGTTCTTCACAAGTTCTCTTTCTCATAAGCACCCGTGTTTGCTACATCATCCACTATTCCATGTGAGCTCATATGTTGTGTCCAAGCTCATTGGGATACATCTATCTCTTGGTTGGTGTAGCTTCTTTTGAGAAGCTATCCAAGACACATTGCCTTTTATAAGTCCAAGGTCATATTGTAACGTTGCACATACCCTAACTCCACCTCCTGGGCATTGCACCCATTGGAGCTGGTCCACTCGGACCTTCTTGGCCCTCTCCCAGTCAAGCCCCTCTCAGATTGAAGTCGATACATCGTTATCCTCACTGAAACTTTCACCCGGATGTGGTGCATCGACAGCCTCTACCATAAGATTCATGCCATCATGGTGGTGTGCCTGTGGCTCATGATGGCTAAGCGTCAATTTTGTTACACACTCCACCTGTTCTCCTTTCATGGGACCGTGAAGGAGGCCGATGTTTTCCTCCAAGCTGTCTACAAGATGATGGACCTTGGTCCTACAACAATATTCCCCGAGACGGGGATCGTGCGTGAGCGATGGCGGTGGACACTCTTGCTGAACCAAAAACACTCTACGCCCGTATGGTAGGGGAGAAATTTGGTAATTTGGTGCAGTTTCCACATCCTTTATGCCCATCACACCAGAAAGATAGGACGCCCTAAAGGTGGATGATCCAGCACGGTTGCGGGAGACAGTGGATGTGACCTTATACTTGCATCTCATTGGATTTCTGATGTACGTGGTCATGACCATTTGGTCCAAATGTTTCTTCAATGTCAACCTCCTTGCACACTTCTCACTATGTCCTTAGACAATATCCCTTCATGCCGATACTTCAGAGGTGTAATGCTTGGTTTCCACACTGTACCTTAGACTCTACTCTTTTCCATAGTGTTTAGAGGTGGTCGACAGCTGCACTAGTGATGAAGCCCAGAGCCCTAATGGGCATAGTCAGAGAGCCAACATGGGTGGCACTACAGTCTCTTCGCGCAATAACAAATAGGGCTGCATTGGGAATCACTGGTGAAAGGCAGAGTGTGTCGCTCAAAGAGCTGATAATGCTAAGGTAGTGTGGCTCCATGGCTTGTTTTGTTAGTTACGTCAGTCAATACCTTCCATCACTCTACATTGTGACAACCATAGTGCTCTTGCCATTAAAGATTATTCTAGTGTGCTTCATGTACACAAAAAGCACATTGCCGTTGAGCATCACGTTCTGCATGACTTGGTGGAACGACAGGTGATATTTTTCATATGGGCCGGCAGGGATGTGGAGCGGGCTGACTTTATGTCCAAGACACTAGCGCCGAAAGTTCATGGTGGCCTTTCAAACTTTTATCCCTTGCCTGAGGGTGGCCGAGAGTAGGTTGTATTCTAATCAATTTTTTAACACCCCGTTACGTACTTGTGTCATATTGATGCCGCGGGAGCTATTCATCTTGTGTACTTGTCGTTTGTCATCTCTCTACACATTAAAGCTATTGAAGCTGATTAGATTATGCCATGTCCCCTAGCCAAACCCTTGTTTTTTGTGCACTTGTCTTGTGTGCTAGTGCGTCAGGTGACTATACAATGTTGCCACATCAGCAACAAGAAAGCTAAGAAGCTTCAAGGAATTTAGAAGAGAGCCCACCTGCCAAGGCACCAGCTACAGGTCAGTGGTTGGGATGCATGCATGCTACCGCAACACGTGTTTTGTCCACGCTTATTGTTGCATGATCTTACTACCTTGCATCACATGTCACCACATTGCAAGCTGTTCATTTCATTGCTTGACATGCAAGATGTAGAGGGAATGGAGATAGGCTGAGGAAGGTTGAGGGTATGGGGACCGTGGGATTACATGGAAATAGGAGAATGATTTGGCTGATAGGTTTTCCCTGTGTGCAACGACTGAAGATGAACTTGTTTCTAGGGTAGATTCTACTTAGGCATTTTGTAAAAATTCAAAGTAAAAATACCCTTCCGTGGGATTACATGGACATAGGAAAATTACTTGATTGATAGGTTTCTCCTGTGTGCATCGACTGAAGATGATCTTGTCTTGAGGGGGCCAATCTAATGGAAAAGCAGACATGTCTATACTCGTACAGAACCAAGGATGCATTATCTTTCATTGTACATGGTTGTTGCTGGTTGATGGACCCCTTGCATAAGAACATGCTCTGTAAATTTACATTGTTAGCGTACATCCCTTCTCATCATCCAAGAAAATGTTTCATGACAAGAACGGACCCTAAGCACCATGACCTTATGCAAAAAAATTTGGCCCACGTCAACAACGAGTTAGTGAATGAACTCATCAAGTATCCTATTGCGTATGGATCGACCTACACAAGCTTTTGCACATGGATTGAAGGTGATGACATGCCTAGAGTGTTATGAGAACAAAACACATAGACAGACAGTTTCACAATCAGAACAAGAGATAACCAAACCACTGTCAGTGCTCCATGCTGATCTGACTGGTCCCATGCCTATGACTTTAGCGCAAAACAAGTCACTTTACTTGCTCATCCTAACTGATGCTTGTAGCCACTTTCAATGGGAATTATTGCTTACAATTAAAGCTTATGTTTCAAAAGAAACTTCCGGATGGATTTTTCTAGCAGAGCCCTAGACTGGCTACAAATTGAAGGTACACCGCATAGATGGAGGCGGAGAGCTTCTGGGAAAAGATGCAGCTGAACTGACACAAGCATGAATTGTGCATCAGACCATTGTTCCCTACACCTCGCAACAGATAGGTGTAGCCAAACAGTGGCACTGAGTTCTCGGAGATGAAATCCTACTGTTCTCACCAAATCTGGACTGTCCTTTAGATTTTAGGAGGAGGCGGTCAAGTACATCACAAGGATTTGAAACCGCAAACCATAGGGCCTACTACCAAAGTCAGTTGCACCATTAGAGAAGTGTTTCAAGGAAGGAGCATACTTGCGCCCTACAAGGGTTTTGGGGAAAATGGCTAGTGTGTGTTTTGTTGAACCTCAACGGCCACACAAGGTGAACTTGAGAAGCAGGTGGTGTGTGTTTATCCCTGTCTCACATTCCTCAAAGGCATGGAGGTTCCGGGATCCCATAACTTATTAGTTTATCAAAAGCAAAGATGCCTCATTCCTCGACCACTTGCCGTACAAATTCTTTCACACTCTACTGCATCTAAAAATCTACTTCCCACAAAGATACACTGAGGATGAAAGTGTGCTTCTATTTCTGAGAGAAAAAGAAAAAAGGAGAAAGGCACTACTTTGATAATTTTTGGAGGCCGCCACATTGTCATGGAGCACAAGGAAGGCTTCGCAAAGGGGGACAAGGTGTACCAATAAGACGCAAAAAGAGGCCAAGGAAGACTAGAGGAAAAGAAGACAAGAAGACATAAGATTAGTGAGGAGGGCATGTGAGGGGGTACAAACTTTTAGTTAGAGTTGACCCTTTGCCTCCCCCTCACCTTGTTGAGTGGCGCTCAAACTATTAGAGCTCCTTGATCTTGTACTTGCATGTTTCTCTAGGTTTTCTTAGCTTTCCTAGTGCCATGAGTCACGGCTTTGGATTTTGCCTAAATTCCACGTGCTAGTGCCGAACCGCAGCGGCCTAGAAAAAAGGTCATTGTCTACCACGTGGTTGTGCCAACCGTGGCGGCCTACGAAAATAGAAATCAAATTTGTAATTGCCTCACCAACCGTGGGAGCAAGGATACTTGGGGAGGAGACACCTCCTTTGAGTTTTGGGGTGATCCTCACAACGGCTTTAACGTGCTAGTTGCACGCGTGACGAGATGGCAAGTGCCGGACCGTCCAAGACCAACCAAGGCAAGATGGTGACGGCCGCACCACACGCCCTCGGCAGACTCTAGACTTTGGGACCCTCCGCCGCGAGCACGGTTGCCAAACCAAAGGCAACCGAATCGCCAAGGGCAACGGACGCCAACCTTGATGACACTGAGAAGCATGTAGAGGCCGGAAAAGTGCTTGATGAGCACTTTGACACGCACATGGACGACCCCCAGGTGATGGACGATGCGCTAGAGGAGGATCACCCGTAGGGGGACCCCGACAAAGAGCATGATGCCAACGATGGCGAAGGCGACAAGGATCGCAATCATCGCCATCGTCGTGCGGTGAACTCGAGTCGATCGTTCAAGAAGAGCAAGGTGCTTGCGCTTGAAGCTGCCAACAGTCTCGAGGCTACCGAGGGCAGTAAAGGCACCGAAAGCAACCATGCAAGGAATTCATGCAAGAACAAGCCGGACGACGTCGTCGCAAAGGTAATTCGCGATGACCGCCGCAGGCTTGCTGAGTTTGCTGCTCAGGCGCTGGACCGACTCAAGATCACCGCTGACGTTGGAGGTACAACACCACTCAGAGGAGCAGGGGCGGACCCCCCTTCCTGCGATGTGGCCGCAATGGGGCAGGGCAGCGTCCACTCGAGCTTTATCGCTGACGACAGTCTCCTCCAAAAGGTGGGACTTTTTGGAGGCGTGTACGCGAGCCATACCCTCTTGTAGTGGGTAACGGTACACAAACAGCACGAGACCCTAGAGGCTATCGCCCATGCTCTGACGACATCAGAGCTGAAGTTAGCATTTACCAACCTGATGGCCAACGTCGGGCAGAGCATCATGAACCTGGAACGTGATCGCCAGCTACAGCGCCTGGCCGCTCATGAGGCAAGTTGCCAATGAAACGACCTCAACAAGGCGTTGTATAGTGTGACCCAAGTGCGGATGTAGGAGCAAGCGCAGCGCGCCGCAGCTGCTCATGCCATTGCCGGTGGCGGCGACAACTTGTCTACCTCGACGCCTTTGGGGCCAGTCATGAACATGTCCTTCCTCCACAATGTGGAGATCTTCCAAAAGGGCGTGAAGCTGAATAAATGGATGAATTTTATGGAGCACGTTCTACACGTCCACAAGGCTCCACTCAGTCAATGGGGCGACCTTGCCATGACGCGGCTTGAAGACAAACTCTTCAAGTATGTGGTCAAGGAGTGGGGTGGACATCAGCCACACCTTGAGTGGCAGCCCATGCCATGGGAGGCGTTTTACACTATCATGCGTAAGAAGTGCACCCAATGTGAGGAAGCGCAGCGTGCCTTCCACAAGATCAGGGACTTCAGGCAGCTGGATAGCTCGCTCAAAGCCTACTTGAGCGAGTTCACCACACTTGTGGAGGAAGCCGAAAGTTTCATCGAGGGCGATGGGACTCAAAACTTCAAGTACCCGGAGTGCATGCTGTTGGAGTACTTCCGTGATGGTCTTGCCAGCAAGACGTTAACGGAAAACAATACCACAACAGTGACCACCAGGCTTGGACAAGCTAGAGGGCATTGCAGGACTACATGAGTGAAGTTAATTCAGCGAACCCGAAGCACTACTCAAATGCATGGCCAAACGCACGTGCATAGCAAGGCCGCGACATGCGCATGGATGCAGCGGGCACTGGAGGAGTAGCCGAGTAGCGGGGCGATGCCAAGGGAAAGCAGCCCGCAAAACCTCCAATCAAGAATACTGGCGGGTACAAAACCCCAAACCATAAGGACAGCCGCAACAATGATGAGCTACAGGCGGCACGTGAGCATTGTAACACAGTCTTCTGCGATGGATTCTGCCACAACTGCATGCAGCCGGGTCCCTTTAGGGCTCATTACCCTGAGGCTGCTACTGGTGGACAAGAGGCCGCGATCATAACCGCAGCGGCAGAAGCTCGTGGGGATGTTACAGCAGGAGGCCGCGGACAAGGTCGTGGACAGGGCCGCGATAGAGGCCATGGACCCGGCCGTGGAAACGGGCAAGGCCATCAGGCGGGTTTTCCTCACCCCTGAGTGACGTTAGTAGGGACCCCTTAGGGGTAAACCTGGATCATGAGTGGGGGCTCATGTTTTCAGAGAAGGAGGTTAAACCATTTGAGTTCTTGACCAGTTCAAATTTCTCTGTTGTTTTCTCCCCTCTCATTCAACCTCATTTTACACTTGCTGCTCAACATTCCCCATTAAATCTTGCATCACCAAACGAGATGTACGACCGAACTTGCTTGGTGGTGGTGACAGCATCCACTGCGCATGAACTCGTGGACTCCGTGATTGAAGCAAATGTCATAAAAGCAATGAGCTCAATCACCTTTGCGGTACCCTTAGTTGACGGTTTTGACCCAGTCGAATTTAAGGACTGGAGGGTGCTAGCCGAGTTTACACGTTCCCACAAGATGTGGATTCGAGTGGGTGAATCATGGGAGTCGTGGTGCTCGCCGTACCGATTCCGTACTTATCACAAACTCGGCTTGCCATCGTCGAGCCTGTTCACTTGAAAGAGTGGAGGTAACATGACAATGCAGTTCAAAGGACACCTAGTTGGAGCCCCCGTGAAAGCATTTGCTGACACTGGAGGAGATGACTCCTTTGTTAACCTTGGCTTTACGTGACACGTTGACCCGAAGTGCAAGCCATTGAATTGCGCAGTTGTCGTTGGTGACAGCAGTACGGTACCCATGATCAGTACCTGTAAAGAAAAACACTTGTACTCAAGGGTACACATAGAGTGTCACATTGAAGGTACTCAACCTTCTTGACCCGTTTGACATGGTGCTATGGGATCCCTGGCTCCATGAAAAGGCTCTAATGTGCTTTGAATCAAATCATTTGATCATAAAAAAAAAACAACGTTGCTTTACATTGATTCCGAGTACAGTATTGTCACCGGCCCGACTCAAAATCCATTTCATCTTGTCTACAATGTAGGTCAAGAGACGTATTCGAAACGGTTGTCGATATTTCTTGGCTTAGCTACAAAAAGTGGAGAACAATGTGAAGAAAGACACACCACAAGAGATCAAATCTCTATTGGAAGAGTTCTCATATGTTTTCCAAGACCCACTGGCTGGGCTTCCACCAGAACGTCACATGGGCCACACGATTCCACTGCAACTGGAGGCGACTCATTCGTTTAGACCCATGTGTCGCCTGAGCTTAGCAGAAAGGCAAGAGGCTGAACGCCAAATCAAAGACTACCTTGCAAAAGGATGGATCGAGCCAAGTAGCTTGCCGTATAGTGCGCCGATCATTTTTATGAAGAAAAAGGACGGTGGTTTACGCATGTGTGTGGACTACCGGGTGTTGAACACGCTCACGATAAAAAATTGATTTTCCTTATCGTGGATTGAGGACCCTTTTGACCAAATCCAAGGGGAAAAAGTATCTTGTCCTTTGATTTGTCTTAAGAATACCATCAAATCCACATCACGGACGATGATATACCTAAAACAGCGTTTCGAATGCACATGGGACATTATCGGTTCCGAGTGTTATGCTTCAGGCTTACAAATGCCCTGGTAGCCTTCCAAGGAGAAATGAACCACACGATTACCAAGAAACTCCGTACGTTTGTCTTGGTTTACCTGGAAGACATCCTGGTCTTCTCCAAATCAATGGAAGAGTAGATAGAACATATGGGTGAAATCCTCACAATCCTTTGGGAACATAAGTTCTATGCAAAAGTGAGCAAGGGCAATTTTTTCCAAGATGAGCTCGAATACCTTGGATACATCGTCGTCAAGGACGGCATCCGTGTCGACCCACAAAAGGTCCAAGCCGTGGTGGACTGGCCACGCCGAGAGAATGTTAGACAGATTTGGTCTTTCCTCGGCCTTGTAAACTACTTGTGACGGTTTATTCAAGGGTATTCGACCCTGGTAGCATAGCTAACTAGACTCACGTGAAAAGAGATGCGTTGGGAATGGACATATGATTGCGAGAACGCCTTTCTCAAAGTCAAAGAGCTTCTATCCATAGTGCCCGTCCTAGCTCTCCCAAATCCATCAAAAGTGTGGAAGGTTTGATGTGATGCATTGGTAGTAGGACTCGCCACTATCCTCATGCAGAACGGTCACCCAGTTACGTATGAGAGCCGGAAGCTCATCCCCACGGAAACGTGATACACGAATGGAGATGAAGAGCTCCTTGCGATAGTATACGCTTTCAAGATGTGGCGTTGCTACCTCGAGGGTGTCGAAGGGGGTGTAATGGTCATGACCGACCATAACCCATAACCCAAACGCAACCGAACCTGTGAAGTCGACAAGCACGTTGGAGCAAATACCTCAGCAATTCTTGTTCACATGGGAGTATTGGCCCGGAGGCATCAATGTGGCCAATCGACTGAGCCGGCAGCCAGTGGAAGTTAAAGCAACCACCGAGGTCGGTGGTTTTTTTTTGCCATTGTGATAGTAATCGTGCAAACACCAGAGCCCCCTACACCCCTGTGGTAACTACCTCAAACGATTATCCACCACAACGGTTTTGTCAACAGAATCCGGATGGGATACTATGTGGGTTCTTGGTTTCAAGACCCTTGGAACCTAGACTAGTACGGATTGGTGGAAGCCACAGGAATCTATCAGCATGGAGAACAAGTTGTTGTGCCAGACTTAAGAGACCTTTGAGCAAAGATAATCTCCCAGTTCCACGACCCGCGGATCGCATGTCATGTGGGACCTTGGAAGACCGGACAGGCACTCTCGGGCTACTATTAGTGGCCAGGATGGCCGGGACGTCTTGTTGGAAAGGGAGGGGAGTGTTACGTTCTAAACGTACACGAGTCCCTAATCATTATGAGTGGGCATTCTTGTCATTGCACAAATAGCCCACCATGCCTCAGACCTTGATTTCAACTCTGACGCCTAAGAGAATTCGGAAAACTCCCCTCGCCCTCCGACGAATCTTCTTACATCTTTAAAGAACTTTGACCACTTTCGAGAACCTACGACAAAGTTATCACGACCTTTCGGTCGTCTTCTCGACACATAAAGACATCTAGATTTCTAAAGGTGCATATAGCATCTTTGACGATGATCCTCCAAGCCCATTGACATCTCGGTGGAGCTTCTTGAATTCAAAAACCCACAACACCACTAAACACTCGTCGCTCCATGATCGACCCAATAACCCTGCCTAAACCATGTTCATAACTCAAAACTTGTACGTTTATGTTCAATCATTATGAAGCTTTGCATTGCAAAGCACGTGCTGTTAATCATAAAATGCTCGAGTGTTCCAAATTCTCAATCGTATTATGCCTTGCAACATGTACCTATTCACAATCTACATTCTATTTGGCATAACAATACATGTATATGTATATGTTTACGAATATATGTATGTATATGTGTATGTACATGTACATGTACATGTACATGTAGACGTACATGTATATGTATATGTATATGTATATGTATATGTATATGTATATGTATATGTATGTGTATATGTATATGTATGTGTATGTGTATATGTATATGTATATGTATATGTATATGTATATGTATATGTATATGTATATGTATATGTGTATGTATATGTATATGTATATGTATATGTATATGTGTATGTGTATGTGTATGTGTATGTTTATGTGTATGTGTATGTGTATGTGTATGTGTATGTGTATGTGTATGTGTATGTGTATGTGTATGTGT
>SZWC01003791.1:4427-17898 GCA_023375785.1 Penium margaritaceum
CTGCTCTTGCTTCTCCTGCTGTTCCTGTTGCTCTTGCTGTTGTTGCTGCTGCCGCTGCTGCTACTGCTGCAGTTGTAACCGCTGCAAGAAAGGGGGGGTGGAGGTCCCCCCAACACAGGAGGACTCCTCCCCAATGGGGCTACCAGCCATGGTGTGATGCCCTTTGTTTAGTTTTTTTTCTCTTTGTGGGTTGTTGACGTTAGCAGTGGGGTGTGCTGAGGTTGGTGGACGTCCTACCCACCCTTAGGATGACTTCCCCCTTCCCTTGCCCCTTTTTTTGGTTTTTTTTAGTTTATGACGTCAACAGTGACGTCAGTAGTGATGTCAGCAGCGGGATGCTGACGTCAGCAGTGGCGGATATTGGGGCCGCTGCTGCATCTACTATTGCTACTGGTGTTGATGTTGCTGCTGCTACTATTTGCTGCTGCTCCGGCTGCTGCTGTAGTTGGTGCTGCTGCTGTTGCTGTTGATGCTATTGCTGCTGCTGCCGTTGTTGCCGTTGTGGCTGTTGCTGCTACCGTTGTTGCCGCGGCTGCAGTTGCAGTAGCACTTGCTGCTGCAGCTTCTAAGGCTGCTATAGCAGCGAAGGCAGCTGCTGAAGCAGCGGCGACGAAGCAGGTGGGGTGGTGGAATTTTTTTTGCTCTTTTTTTCCTTTCTTTCTTCCTCGTCTGTCACAGCTGCCCGCTGTCAGCAGTGAGCAGCGGGCTGCTGCTCGTTGGCAACGAGCTGTTGCTCGCTGGCAGCAGCGGGCTGCTGCTCGTTGCTTGCTCGCTGCGGGCAGCGAGCAGCAACAGCCGCCACTGGCAACTGCTCGCTACAGCAGTTGTTGCGGCTGGATGCTGCTACGGCTTGCTGCTGCGGCTGCTGTAGCCTACTGTTGCTGCTGCACGCTGCTACAACTGCTGCTTGCCGTTGCTGATGCTCGCTGCTGCTGCGGGCTGCTGCTGCTACGAGCTGCTGCTGCAGGCTGCTACTGCTGCGAGCTGCTGCTACGGGCTGCTGCTGCTGCGGGCTGCTGCGAGCTGCTACTTCTGCCTATTGGTGCTGCTGCTGCTGCGGGCTGCTGCGAGCTGCTACTTCTGCCTATTGGTGCTGCTGTACGCAGCTGCTGCTGGCTGCAGCTGCCACTACTGGCTGCCGTTGCCTATGCCTGTTGTTGCTGCAAGCTGCTACTACTGCGTGCTGGTGCAAGTAACTGCACCTGGGTGACGTTGCTACGTGCATCGTTGCCTGCAGGTGTTGGACGCGGCCTACCGCTCACCTCCTCGCGTCACGTGTGGGGGTCAGTCCTGCCAAAAAAAATTCGGCAGTATTTCCCCTGGCCCAATGGCCGTGGGAAGGTTTTTGATGCCGCCACCAGGCGAGTCAATGCTGCCGGAAAAAATCCGGCAGCATATCCCCTACACTGGCACGTATGGGGGTCCACCGGCGTTGTCTGGCACCTGTACGCTAGTCTTCTGCTGCTGCTGCTACGCTTTGGCTCAAATACCAAGCTAGAAACCTAGGCAGCAGGTTGGGGCAACATGCGTTGTTGATGCAGCGTGCGGGCTTCCACTCTCGTTGCTTAAGTCTGCTGCCCCCTTATTCTACTGCTGTAGAGACTAAGTCTGGAAGCTTTGGGTTTGTTACTCATAAGAGCACACGCCAGTGTTAGCGCGAGAAAGCAGCTGAAAACTGGAAGTAACTGATTAGTAATGAAGAAGGAGCAACAATGGGAGACCCCTGCAAGTTCTAGCTCCCCCCCACTAGTGTAGAACTTGTTACTCAGCTAACCAGCCAATAAGAAATTAGTGTTAGACCTATTTTCTGGCAGGCAGGGTTTTTTTGGTGAGCCTTGCCAGACGCCCGACAGCCCAAAACCCGAGTGTCGTCCGTTTTGCCTGAGAACTGGACCATACCATAATACTGACGCTGCAAACACAGTCGTGCAGTCAGAATCAGCTAGAAAACTAGCTACAAGAAGTTATGGCCACACAAACCCAGGTAGTGCCTATGACAGTCAACGATGCCAAACAGGACCATACAACAGGAGACATGGACCATAGGCATCGCATGATGCTCCAGACGCAATGCCACAGCCAGACATAGCGCTAGGTGCATGCGGACAGCATCTGCAGTGGCAGTGACCGCAGGCGGCCTGACCACTGAGGAGGCCTGCCGATGGAGCTAAGCGCATCGCCAGAGGAGGAGGCTCCAGCGACGGGTGAATGGGCCTTAGCGTGCGTCGGCTCCACCGAGCGACACTCCAGCAGCGTCAAATCTCGTCGTCAGTCATCTGCACGCCGATGTACAAAAGCCGGGAGGACACAACAGAGTACAATGAGAGATGCACGAAAACCAACAAGTTGATTGCCTTAGGCTTGAGAAAACCAAGGAGGAGATCAAGGACATTCGAGGGAATTTCAGGCAAAATGAAGTTAAAAAAGGTCTGTAATCGTTGAAACAGGGGGGTAAGCCGGTTGCAAAAGAGGATGTAGTGGTTGATTCTTTCCTCCTCTCCACAAAATGTTCTTGATTCTTTCTTCAACGTCTGGTCATAACTAGTTGGTTATGACCGGGCGGATGGGTACAAGAGATGAGCAACCCCCCCCCTCCCCGGTGGGGGATGCTCTGTAAAATGGAAACTACACTAGACCGCAAGTTGGGGCAGTGGTGGTGTTGTTGCACCGTGCGGGCTTCCACACAAGTTGCTAAGTCTGATGTCCCCTCAGTTTGCTGCTCTAGAGACTGAGACTGAATGTTCTAGATTTGTTACTCAGAAACGCGCGCGCCAGTGTTAGCGTCAGAAAGCAGCTCAAAACTGGAAGTAACTGATTAGGAGTGAAGAATGAGCAACAATGGGAGACCCCTCCAATTTCTAGCTCCCCCCCACCAGTGTAGAACTTGTTACTCAATAACCAGCCAGTCAGAAAATAGTCATGGACCTATTTTCTTGCAGGCAGGGTTTTCTCTGTGAGCCCTGCCATACACCCGACACCCCAAAATCCAGGCGTTGTCCGTTTTGCCTAAAAACCATACCATACCATAATACTGACACTGCGAACGCAGTCGTATGGTCAGAATCAGCTAGAAAAATAACAGCAAAGAGTTATGGCTGCCCGAACCTAGGCAAAGCCTACGACGGTCCATGATGCCAAAATGTGCCACGCAGCAAGAGACATGGATCCTAGGCAGAGCATGATGCTCCAAATGCAATGGCACAGTCAGAATTACCGCTGGGTTCATGTAGACAACATCTGCGGTGGCAGTGACCGCCGGCGGCCCGACCACAGAAGAGGCCTGTCGATGGAGCTGAGCACGTCTCCAGGGGGAGGAGGCTCTGGCAAACTGCGAGTAGGTCTCAGCGTTGCATGCAATGCACCCCTGCTTGCCACTATGCTAGGACACATCCATGCCGCCGATCAAAAAGATTCAGCCTGTGCGACTCTTACCGTCTGGACTCCCGACTTAGTCACTATCGGTATAGCCCACCGCGACAACAGATGGCTGGCGTCGAAACATGAGACCTCGCCGAGGAGTCAAGACAACGTAGCATAGTACTCAGATCGCGGCCTCAAAGTGGAGGTGACGTAGCCCGTGAGAAAACTAAGCCAGGAGGTTGACGGCGAACGTGATGTCTGGGCACGACGTAGTCGCTAGGAACATCAGTGACCCGATGACTCGCACATACGTGGTCACCTCAACTGGCTCCCCCACAACGGCTGGGTCAAGACTCTCAAGCTTCACTTGGCCATCAGGTGACATGGGTGAAGATGCACTGGGCACGAGGGGCAGGTCCTCAACGAAGCGAGTGGACAGGGTCTACACATAGGCAGCCTGGTGCACGTACAGGTTGCGCTTGGAGCGATCATGCTCGAGCTCCATGCCCAGGAAGACTCGGGCATACCTGAGATCCTTCATCTGGCAGGTGTTGTGCAGCAGGTCCTTGACACGCTGGACGACAGCCATGTCAGGCTACGCAATGAGGATATCCACAACGTAGACCGGGAAGCGGCGAGGGTTTGGCCTCGCGGGCTGACAAACAGTGCGGTGTCAGCGCAACTGCGCTGAAGGCCACCACGAAGGAGCGTGCTGGTGATCTCCTCATCCAGCACCGAGGTGACTACTTCAGGCCATAGAGGGCCTTCTATAGCCGCCAGACTCTCCCAATGTCGTCGTCAAAGCCAAGAGGTTGTACAATGTAGAGCTCCTCACCCTCCAGTGAACCATGGAGGAAGGCGTTGCTCACGCCCATCTGATGCAGCTCCCATCGATGCTGGGCAACCAGATTGAAGAGCGCTCAGCTCGTGGAGAATCCGCCAATTTGGACAAAGATCAGGTCGTAATCAACCCCTGGGACCTGAGCAAACCCATTGGCTGTGAGGCGGGCCTTGTACTTATCCAAGCACCCGTTGGGCTTCCTTTTGCACCGAAAGACCAACTTGGAATCAATGGCCTTCCGACCCTGAGAGAGGTCGACGAGGTCATACACGTGGTACTGTCGAATAGTAGCGAGCTCGTCAACGTAGTGAGCATCCCAATGTGCAGCCTCAGGAGAGGCTCGAGCCTCACGCAGAGTGGTTGGCTCTTTCGGGCATGCTATGGAGCAGACTAAGAGAGCGTGTGCGTCTTGAGCTCCATGTGGGATACGTACGAGTGCAGCCATGACAACATGCCGATTCTCTTGATGGAGCATGACATAGCCCAGTGTAGAGCCAGGGTGCAGGTCTGCGATGACAGCCAAAGTGGTCAGGCCGAGGGCCTTGGTGCCAGGGTCCCCACTCACGATCGTAGGAGTGGAAGCGACACGTGGAGCGACAGGGGGCCGAGACGCCACAGGGCAAGGTGCTACGGTCTGCACGCTAACCAACGGCCTGGGTCAGAGGCCGTCGCCTGGGCCACGCATATAGCGCGGTAGGGCACGAGATGGCACCGAGTCTGATAGGCCGACGGAGGCGGACGGGGCTCATGGGCCGGAGGGACCAGTGGACGCGACTCGGGCTGCCGGCCCGGAGGGGCCAGCCGGCGTTACTGGGGCGGCTGGCTCAGAGGGGTGAGCGGACGCGACTGAGGCCGCCGGTCCGGAGGGGCCAGCGGCACTACTGGGGCGGTTGGCTCGGAAGGACCAGTGGATGTGACTGGGGCGACTGGCCCGGAGGGACCACTGGACACGACTGGGACTGCCGGCCCGGAGGGGCTAGCAGGTTCGTTTGGGGCTGCCGGCCCGGAGCGGCCAGCGGGCACATCTGGGACCGTCGGCCCGGAGGGGCCAGAGGGCGCATCTGGGACCATCGGCCTGGAAGGGCCAGCGGGCGCGACAGGGGCTGCTCGGTTGGAGGGACTAAGTGATGTGCCACCTGGAAACGGCAGGACGGAGGACGGACTCACCACTCCCCCATGCGACGGGAGGGACACCGACGAGTAGGAGCACACGAGGTTGCGCGAAAACAGCTCCTCAAAGAAGAGGGCATCGTGGGACTCGACGATGAAGTGTCGGGAGGGATCCCAGAAGCGCCAAGCCTTGGACTGACAAGAGTCACCGAGAAAGGTGCAAGGATGCTCGCAGCGGGCGAGCTTGCCGCCCTGCTATGGGACGGGTAGCCACACAATGGTCACACAACCCCACACGCGAGCGGGGTGGAGGTCGGCTCGCTGACTACACCAATGCTGGTACGGCGTGGTCTGGCGGGGAAGGGGTCTGTGAGGAATCTGGTTCCAGACCCATGTCATGTATGCCATGGATTAAAATTAGAAGCCATTGGAGAGGCCAAACTCAACCCGCATGGTGCGGACGGTTCAGCCATGGTACGGTTCCATCGCTCGGAGACGCTGTTCTGGGCGGGTGTGTAGGGCGCGGACGTTGCATGGTGGATACCGCGGGAAGCAAGAAACGTCGTGGTCTCACCCATGTACTCACCACCGTGATCGGAGCGAAAGCGACAGTAGGTCGACCATACTCACGCTCCGCAAGGACAAGCCATTCCTGAATGGCACGGGCGACATTGCTCTTCTGCCGAGACAGAAGACCCAGCGGTAGCAAGAGTAGTTGTCAGTGAGGGTGAGGATACAACGACCATGCTCCCCAACGGACTCGGTAGGGAGAGGACCCATGACGTTGGAATGGACCAGGGCGAGAGGGGTGGACACACGGAAGGGGACAAAGGGTATGTGGACCGGAGCATCTTGCCCAGAGTGCAATCAACGCCCTATGTGGAGCATGGCAAAGGGAAAGCCTCAAGGTCAAGGCCCTTGGCCTGCTGGGTGCGGAGCATGCTGTCGACAGCAGTAGAGTGGATGTGGTAAGGACGGCAGTGCAAGAGATGGATGTGCTACGGAGAAAGAGTGCTGGTGACAAGCACATGGCCTACGGTGGCCAGCGAGTAGGCAACACAGGGAGAGGAAGACAGATGAGGCATGTGCCACAGGTTGCCACTGGTGGTGGCGTGGAGAACGACAAGACCGGACGGACGCAACGACAGAGTGCCAACATCATGCGAGTGCACAACATCCATGCTCATGCGGTCAAGGGTTATGGCAGACAGGAGACTGAGCTCAAGACTGGGGATGAAAAGGACATCGGTTAGGAAGACATCACCGCCAGGACCACGGAAACGATCGACATCAACGCCGTGGACAGGTAACACCTGGCCGAATCCCATCCGGACACCGATGAAATCGCCAACAGGACCAAGCATACTGAAGGCCTCGCGAGAGGCCGTCATGTGATGCGTGGCCCCGGTGTCGAAGATCCAGGTCTTGGCCGAGTCCTGAATCGGCACCAGATCGCTAACAGACACATGGCAGCAAGCAGGAGACGCGGACGCGGTGGAAGGGGGTGCAAACCGAGACTGTCAATCATCAATCCATGCAACGTCATTACAGAGGGGGACAGGGGAGACCACGGGAGACGGTGAGACAGACGAGGAGGCAAGGCACGACCGCAACTCAGTCTTGGTCATACATGGCGAGGGGGTGAAACAAGAGGTGACGCAACTCGCACTTCCTTGGGGCGATGACGCGAGTCTCGTCCGTCGGTAGCGGGCACGTATACCACTCATACCCTGGCTGACCACAGTTGTGGCAGACCGCGCCACTACCACTGAACCCAATTGACTGGTGCTGCTGCTATTGCTGCTGACCCTTGTCCTTCTTGCCTTAATGTTTCTTCTTTCCCGGCAAAAAGGAGCTGGTGAAAGTCGCTGCTGCGGGGGAGGGACGGCCACAGAGGCGACGACAGGTGAGGCGAGGGCCTCTGTGCGCTGGAGGCGGGACTCTAGATGAACTTCCTCAATCTTGAGGAAGAGCATGTATGCCCAGGGCATGAGGGTGCCCTGGGCCACCATGGTGGAGAGGACCTTCTGGGAGTAGTGGACGAAGACGTTTGCGTACGCACTGGTGACACCGCGCTTGATGGTGAGGAGCATGATGAGAGGGGGTAGAGCAGAGGTGCCAAGGCGACGGAGGATGTCCTCATCCCACTGCCAGTAGGCGGTGACTGTCTTGGTCTCCCCCATGTGCAGGGAGTTGAACTCCCGCAGCAAACGGCTGGTCTCAACCTCGCTAGATAGACGATGGGGATGAGTGAGAACACACCATGTGGCAACAGGGTCTGGTGTTCCGCAAGAGGTGAAGTCGTTGAGGAAGGGCTTCCCGCCTAGGGCTAGGCGGGACGCCGGAGGAGCGTTGGGGACGAGAGCGCGTGTGGCGCGACCAATGTCATACAACTGGTCGGCCTGGGTGGAGTCGTACGGAAAAGTGTAGTATGCCCACAAGCCCTCACCCTATGTCCAGATGCGGAAGCTGAGCACCCAACTCCGGAACTGCTTGCCGGCCTAGAGCGGCGGGGGTGGCGTCTCAAAGTCCTTGGGCCTACGGCTGGTGCCCATAGTGGGGCCAAGGACTGAGGTCACAGTTTTCCGCTGGCGCTGAGTCTGCAGCTGCGCAAGGTAATGCGTAGGAGCAGACACAATAAGGCTTGCGTGTCCATGAGGGATGAAAGGCGGTGGACCACTAGTGTGAATTTGAGAGGCGAATGGCTGTAGTGCTGCAAGCTGCTGTGTCAGAGCGGCAAGCTATTCTTGGATTGCAGCTAGGGGGTCAGAGGCGTCGGCGACTGAGCATATGGACTACTGCTACTGTTGCTACTGCTGTTGCTGCTGTTCCTACAGCTACTGCAGTTTCTGTAAGAAAAAAGGGGAGGTACCCCCGGGGGGTCCCTACAAAGGAGGAGGACCCCTCCCTAGTGGGGCTGTTAGCCATGGTATTGGTGACCATTTCTCTGTTTTTTTTCCTTTTTCTTTTTTTGTTTTTTGTTTTTTATGTGCTGCTGATTTCAACAGTGATGTCAGCCTAGGACGGCTGACGTCAGGAGCTGCTGCTTGTGTTATCTACTATTGCTGATACTATGGAGTTTCTTCCCCCCTCTCTTGTTTTTTTTTTGCTGATGATGTCAGTAGTGAAATCAGCAATGGCCTTAGCGGAAGGCTGCTAACGTCAATAGCGGTCATTGCAAGAGCCACCATTGTACGACTGTAGTCATTGCCACTGCTGCTGCTGCCACTGCTGCCACTACTGTTGCTGCTGATCTGTTGTTGCAGTAGCTGGTGTGGCTGCTGTTGCTGCAGTTGCTACGGTTGTTGGTGCAACTACAACGGTTGTAGCTGTTGCAGATGTTGCTGCTGCTATTGCTAGTATTGATAGTGCAGCTGCTGTTGCAGATGTTGCTACTGCTGCTAAGTTGCTGCATGCTGCTACGGCTGCTACGACTGCTGTAGTGGCTGTGGTGGTGGCGGCAGAAACAACAATGGTGTTTGCGGGGTGGGGATTTTTTCTCCTTTGTTTTTTTTTTCCTTTTGCTCATCACAGCGAGCTCACTGCTTGTTGTGAGCGGCGAGTTGTGAGCAGCAAGCTCGCTGCTCGCTGCTGCTTGCTCACTACTCATTGTGAGAAGCGAGCTTGCCGTTAGCAGCTCTCTGATGTTGCGGGCAGCTGCAACGTTTGCATCAGCTACTACTGCTGCTGCTCGCTACTGCTACTGCTGCTACTGCTGCTACTGTTGCTACTTGATGTTGTTGCTGCTCCCTGCTGCTCCTGCTGCTACTACTGGTGCTGCTTGTTGCTATTGCTACTGGCTACTGCTGCTACTGCGAGCTGTTGCTGCTACTGGGTACTTCTGTACACCGTTCCTGCTGGCTGCTGCTGCCACTGCTTCCTGCTGCTGCAAGCTGCTGCTGCTGCTGCGGGCTGCTGTGGCCAACCACTCCACCTAGAGAACATTGCCACATGTGTCATCGCTTGCTTGCACCTGACGTGGCCTATTGCTCAACTCCTCGCGTCCAGCGTGGGGATCACTGTTGTGAAAAGAAATCCAACAATATTTCCCCTCGCCCAGTGGTCGTGGGAAAACATTTTGACGCCGCCACCAGGTAGGTCAATGCTGTCAAAGAAAAATCCTGCAGCATTTCCCCTGCATTGGCGCATATGGGGGGTCCGTCGGCGTAGCAAGGCACCCGTACGCGAGTTGTCAGCTGCTGCTGCTGCTGCTACGCTCTGGCTCTGATACCAAAATGGAAACTACACCAGAGCGCAGGTTGGGGCAGTGGCGGTGTTGATACAGCGTGCGGGCTTCCATGCAAGTTGCTTAGTCTACTGCCCCCTCATTCTGCTGCTCTAGAGTCTGAGTGCTCTAGATTTGTTACTCAGAAACGCGCGCGCCAGTGTGAGCGTCAGAAAGCAGCTGAAAACTGAAAGCAACTGATTGGGAGTGAAGAATGAGCAACAATGGGAGACCCCTCCAAGTTCTAGCTCCCCCCCACTCGTGTAGAACTTGTTACTCAGCCAACCAACCAATAAAATAATAGTCCAGGACCTATTTTCTGGCAGGCAGGGTTTTCTCGGTGAGCCCTGCCAGACGCCCGACAGCCCAAAACCCGGGCGTTGTCCGTTTTGCCTGAAAACTATACCATACCATAATACCGACGCTGCAAACGCAGTCGTGCCGTAAGAATCAGCTAGAATAACAGCAACAAAGAGTTATGGCTGTCCAAACCTAGGCAGTGCCTACGATGGTCCATGATGCCAAAGAATGCCACGTAGCAAGAGACATGGACCCTAGGCAGAGCATGATGCTGCAGATGCAATGGCACAGTCAAAATAAGCGTTGGGTTCATGAAGACAACATGTGCGGTGGCAGTGATCGCCGGCGGCCTGACCGCCGAGTAGGCCTACCAATGGAGTTGAGCACGTCGCCGGAGGGAGGAGGCTCCAACAAACTGCGAGTAGGTCTCAGCATGCGTCAACTCCACCGGACGACACTCCAGCAGCGTCGAGTCTCGCCGTCAGTCATCTGCAGCCCGATGTACACAAGCGGGGAGGACACAACAGAGTGCAATGAGAGATGCGCACAAACCAACAGTGTTTTGGAGAAGGATTTGGGTTTACCACCAAAGGATGAAACCCGTGCTTAAAATCAATATGAGTTTTTTAACAAAGATTTGAAAAGCACATCAACAAATTCATTTTTTACGATTCCTTGTTAGAATTTCAACCTAGAGTTCTTTCGCAAATGAAGGGTGCAGACAAGCCAACATTTTGTTCATCGTTTTTATGGAAGATTTCAATGACTTTATCCTTGGTGGAAAACCGCATGTATGTCAACCTCTCTTGCAAAATAACTAAGAATATTGAGGAACCAAGAGTAGAGCATACAAAGCTAGATGTTTTAGGCAAAATACACCTAATGAGTAATTCAAGGGTAGAAAGTGTGAATTTTGGAATGAGAAGGTGAAAATGGCAAGGAGTTGCGAGGATAACGGTTGTAAGCAAGGAGAAAGTTGAAACAAATGTTAAAAGTGTTTATTCTATTGAACATAAAAATCATGTACTTTACACATTGCAAAAGAAGTGGGTGCACCACGCAACATGTGTGGATCCTAGTTTTGATTTTTTTAATAAATCTTACATAAAATGTCAAGCTAAGAAAATCTATGTTTTCCTTGGTGTGATTTCCAGTCAAATGGCCCAATTGAAAAATTTTCCATCTCGTTGGTTCTGTGAAACTTTGGCCGTGTTGAAAGGCAATGGAGGACCTTTGTCAAATTGGGAAGTGACTGGAAGAAGAGATACGATAGGTTTTTGGTGCCATGAAAGCAGGCCGATCGCAGCATGAGTGTTTGATCAAATGAATGGGGAGAGTAACTTACCTTGAAGATATGATGCATGAGCCCAAGGGTGGGCATTGAGGGCCAGGGAGGTGGTATCCACCAAAAAAAGCAAGGCTGATCTAATATCGGGCATTTGAATACAGAACATCTCAGTTCGTTGTCCTTTGATGTATTGAATGATGAAATAAGGGCATTGAGTGCGAGCAAAGGAGAGTAAGGAACCCTCAGAGATGACTATTCTTAGAAAAGGTGGAATGTACCTCCTTAACTTTGTTGGAACGATTTTTCTGGGAACGAGATTAGGGCGTTGAGGGGGGAGAACAATGTCGGAACAAAACTCTTTTGATTCCGCATGACTAACCAGCTATCGTATTGGCAAATGTCAAAGGGCCGTTCATGGTCTTGGATCATGAGTCAATGACACGCAAAAACATGATTCATGAGTTATTTGACCAAGGGACAAGGGGTTTGGAAAGTCCTGTCATAGAAGAGGAAGTGTTTTTCAGCATGTTGTCAGTTTTGGTGGATAGTTGGGATCTTTAACCTTAGGATGGCGGGGCAGGAGAGAAAGAATGCACAACATTTGGGAAATTTTTCTCAGAGAAGTAACGTGTATTTCCATTTCACGTCCAAATGTTGAAGAAATGGATCAGTTGATTTGAATGTCCGCACTTCTGTCATAATGGTGGACACCCATGTTTCGATGTGGGACTGGCTATTTTACTGGTGAAGACCCCTTCTAAACCCCTCCCATAATCCACAGGTTAACTTGACCAATGGAGGAATGAGCATCTGCACTATTGGCAGAGAGTGACAATTTTGTCAAACAAAATGACCTAGTGCGCAACAACCGTCACAAGAAGCGAAAATTGGCAAAGTACCAACAAAAGTTTAAGAACAAAAACCACAACATCAACCTGTATATCTCTATGTGGCCAACCATTCCTTGTTGCGAGGAGCCTGTACATGGCTCAGGTACTTGGTGTTAGCTACAGAGCTAACCAACTCTGGCAGAGAAGCCGCGAAACTGAAAATGCTCACACAGGTTTTTACACCTTCGAACTTTGTTGACATGTGTCATGCACCCCAAACTTAATCAGGCATACAGTTCACATTCAAGAGTATAAATGCCTTAGCATTACATCTCAAGAAGAGCTTAAGTCATTTATACGCAATAGAATATCAAGCAAGGGTTAATTAATCAGCTTGCAAGACAAGTCCTTTCATAGCTGTCTGTCCAGTCCTATAACTGTAAGGCACATTCCAAGGAAGTGGTCTGAACCAGCCACATCACCACTAGAATTGCACTGTGGGCTTGACACATAAGCATCCTAGTGTCAAGGTGACAGACCAACCATGTGGCTTCCAAGAAGCTACGGAATTTATTTCGCGGAAGCTTCCATAGAAAACAAGATGTACATGAGGCCAGGATCGAATTCATGACCTCTCACTTGGCCAAATCAACAAAATGGCCAAGGCAACCACTCATCCACATGGTGTACTCACAGGTCATATCTCACATGAGAAAGAGCATAGTCGAGTCACACTACAAGGGATCCAGGGGTCATACCTCCACAAGGGGCAGGGCGTTCTTGATCTGTTCTACAACACAGAACAAGGGGCAAAAACATTCAACACTTGGAGTCAAGCTCGCAGAGAAATGTTGCATAAGGTGACTCATCCACCTCATTGGTGACAGTCTTGTAAGTTTTTGAAACAGCGCTCGAGGAATTTGCACTGATTTTCAAGGATTTGGTAGAGGATTTGTCCAATGGGCCGATGCAAAACCTACCTCCTCATCATAACACGAAGCATTTGATAGTAAGAAAACACGTCCGTTGAAAATCGGTCAAGACGATCCATCGCATGAGTACATACAAACAGACGGAGCTCAAAAGAAAGGTGGACAAGACGCAGACTACCATGCACTTATCAATATAACCACAAAGAACCGCTACCATCATCCTCCTGCTGATGTGTTTTGACCACCTTTATGGATCTAGGAATCTTAGCAATAGCAGCATATGAAGCTTATCACAAGTTTGAGATACTTGATAAGGGCATCAGAAAGATAGTTTTATAAGCGTGCTATTGATGCTTTAAGTTCACGGCCATCCCGTTTGGGGACTATGAATCTGGTGGCATCTTCTATGATGGTACTGGAAAAGCCTTTTCTCCCATTTCTGGACGAATTTGTCATTGTATACTGCGTCTAGTAAAGATCAGTGTCCGTGAGGAGCACGATTGCTTTGTCCTCAAATCTCTTGATGTTTGACAAAGAGAGGGGAGGGGGGGGGAGAGAGAGAGAGAGAGAGAGAGAGAGAGAGAT
>SZWC01003791.1:18348-43647 GCA_023375785.1 Penium margaritaceum
GAGGGAGAGAGAGAGAGAGAGAGAGAGAGAGAGAGAGATTTTACAAAAAAGCTCTTGAAGTGGTGAAGAGGTCAAGGCGAGAGCGTGGTGATTGGTCAATGGTAGCAAAGGTAAGTGTCAAGGCTAGACTGAGACAGTGTCTTATGCATAGCACAACGAGTCAGGACAGACCTAGGGTTGCAGCCAAGGAAAAAAGAAGACCTAAAAGAAAAGAATTTGCAAAGTACAATTGTAGGCCCCCGGGCACCATCCTGTCTTGGACCTCCGACTATCACACAACTAAGATAGAGCCTTGGGAATATTCTATCAAGAACGTTCCAGCACGAATACACTTTTGGCATCGAGAATTTCCCAAGAGCTCTCCTATGACGAAAGGAGTGCGGACGCAACTGGGCTCAAACTCAAACTCTGCGTCCACCAGAGTCTTTCCATAGGCCAATGTTTGGAAGCCATCCCCTGTGGCACCACTCAGCGGCGTCCCGGGCCCCGGCCTGCCATGCATGAACACACCAACATAGGGAAATACTTTCACACTCTCGCATGAGCCGCATTTGTCTGTTTATGCAAATGTACAATTTGTGAGCTGTACACTGTGTCGTACCGATACCACAAAAATTCTCAGAGAAAAACATGTGGGACAACAACTTGGTCAAGAAATCAGCCAAATTTTTTCGTGTAAACACATCTACCACACTGACAACTCCACGAGGAAGTAATCCATGCACAAAGTTATGTTCCACGTTGATGTGTTTTGTGTGACTGTGCAGGACACCATCATCGTGAGCAATTTCTTGCGCAATAGTGCTGTCACACTTGATGGGGATGTGAGTGAGATGCACACGCAGTTCAATCAACAAGCGATGCAACCATGTAGCCTCACATGCGGCAGAGCCCAAAGCCATGTACTCAACCTCTGTTGTGTTACGTGCCACACACCCTTGCTTTCCAAGAGTGAGTCGGCATCTGTACCTATCACTACCCTGGAACATTCTCCTCCTGACTCATCTCCTACTACAGTGTCAATTAACCCTGTGACTCTGAATGTCCCAAATTCACAACTTGAGTCTCAAGTCCCTGTTGTCGGCCCTCAGCCATACACACACGGGGGGAGGCTTTGCCCTCTTTTGCTATAGTCGGTCACAAAGTCGTTTCAAACCTCTTAGCATTGCACTTTCTCCACTGCATCATCCTCTATGGCTAGATCATTGGCCAAACCTAGTGGTCTTGATTTTCACCTTACGTTCATTTTTGTCCATCCCAACTGAGCAACCAGATACTAGCTCATAGCACATGAGTTCCACAGTACACTTGATGCATCAGTTGCAGGCTATGTCATTGCACGGTTTGCACCAAGTGGACTTTCCACTCTCCCACCAGAGCATACCACAGTTTGACAGGCTCGTGAGGGAGCTGATGCCGACCTCTGAGAGAAAGGTATGCAGGAGGAAATTAGTGTGCTCAAGGAGCACGATGCCTTTGAGCTCATAACTCTCCAAAGAGGCCGCAAGGCTATCTGAGCTCACTGGGTCCTTCAACCCAAGCTGAAGCCTCTTGGCAAGGTCGAACGATATGAGGCTTGACTTCCAGAAAAATGGTTCTCCCAGATTTCTGGGATTGACTTCAATGACACGCTTGCTCAAGTTGGACAATACACCACTGCCTGTGCACTTTTGAGTCTAGTTGCACAACATGATGGGGAGCTGGAACAAATGGACGTCAATAATGCCTTCATGCATGAACGTATTGACGAGGAGATCTACATGATACAACTACCAAGCTTTAGCAATGTCACAAACAACGTCTGGCAGCTGGGAAAGGTTATTTATAAACATAAGCACTTACCGTGCCGCTACAACATAGAGAATTCCTNTAGGCGCATGATACAAATGCACGTAGATGCAAATGAAACATCTTCCTTATTGGTGGGAGTGTGATCTCTTGAAAGTGTGGAACACATGGATGTGTTGCATGCAGCTCGAGTGAGGCCGAGTGCACAACACTCGATGCAGGTATGTGTGAGAGCGTGTGAATTCCTCGCTTGCCATAGCAGTTACGTGATCCCCTCCGCTGCATCACTCGGTGCTATGACAAAGACGATTGCCGAGTACAACGGCATGCATCGTTCTAGCACGAAGCACATCAGCATTGAGCACCTCTTTGTACACGAGCAGATTAGTGGTGGAGAAATTCAGGTTATCTGGGTTGACACTCGTCAAGAGCGAGTAGAGTTTCTTACCAAAGCTCTGAGCATCGGCATGTTCAAGTTGGCTGAGCATGTGGCTGGTCCGCTGTGCACTCGTGACTCCCTTGATTGATGTGCTTGTTCCTCTTCATTACTCACGAGTTGCTGTCGCGTGCGGCATGGGCTTCCATCGGTCGGTCTTACCCTCATGTGTATGTAAACTGTTTGTCTCTTGATCATGGGGGAGTATTTTTAATTGGGTGAAAGACATGCAAGTGATGTCTTGAAATTCTCCACACATACACACCATCACTGCAGGTTGTTAAAATGAAGTGAAACTCTTGAGTGCATCATCGTCGTAATCCTGATGAACCATGCACTTCTGGCGTCTTGGTCGTGTGCAAGAATAGCGCCGACAATGTCCATTCATGGCGCCGGCAATGTCAATGATGTGCTTAAGAGCTAAATTGTTGTACTAAGGTGAACCTTCTTGACTGCAATTTAACATATCATTCAGCAGAACATAGCAAGACGCATGTACCACATATGCTCGTGGTCATCATGCTTGACTATTATCTTAGTCATGCATGCATGCTTAGAAAATGTGGTTGAATGGTGATGCTAAGTGGTTGATCCCTTGGGACCACACGACCGGGTTATCTTGATGTGTGAGAAACCACTGGTGGATCTTTGCTGACTGGTCCGGTTCAATCCCCCGGTGGCTTTCGAGCCCCACGTCAAGACCCTCGTGTGGGTGGCCCGGTCAACCGGCACACATAACCTCGTCACCATGTTATACATGTTACTTCTTGAGTTCCGAGTTTTTCTGTAAGGCCCTAGCCTGTTATGCCCATTCCATGGCCAAATACTTGGTCCACGCATTGTGAGTATCTCCCCGCACACCCTAGCATTCTTCCCTACCTTCATCATCTACTCTTCTAGATGCCAATATTTTGCTAACACAACTGAGGGGACAAGGAATGGCCTTCTTTTATGAGTATCGTTGTTCTCTTTAACTCCGCATTTTCTAGCATTCAAAATGAGAGTGGAAAATAAAGAGGAAGAATAACAGAGTCCATTAACAAAGTAAGTTGGACACTATTGGTATTCACGCATCTCTCATTGTGCTCGGTTGTGTCCTCACGACTTGTGAACATCGGTGTGCAGATGATTGATGGCAAGACGCGACACAGTTGGAGTATCGTACGGTGGAGCTGACGCATGCTGAGGCCCACACGAGTTTGGCTGGAGCCTTGTCCCTCCAACGTGCTCAGCTCCATCGGCAGACCTCCTTGGCAGTCGTGCCGCCGGGAGTCACTGTTGGTGCATATGCTTTCTACACTCGTCCAGTGCTGGGTCTCACTACGCTATTGCATTTGCAGTGCCATGCTCTGCTGTAACGGGCCGAAACCTCTAGCTCCTGCTATGAAGTCATTGTTGGAGTTTGCAGTAGGGTGTTCTCAGTCCGCGTCAGGGGTTTTCCACCTTTGCAGGAATGAGGGAAAATCTTCATCAACAATCCAAAGCAGGGAGACTCAAATGTTTCGAGTCTTTGGAGGCCCATTTCCGGTTTTAGCCGTACCCTTGGTTTTGGGACCCAAACCAGGGGTTTTTACCTCAAACTAATGTGTTCGCATGAGTTATTCGGTTACTTCATGTCGAAGTTTGTCGCAAACAAAATTTGATTTACATTTTTTATGTTCTAGCATAAAAGTCGTTGCGTGCGAGGCATGCTGGCTACTTTGCGCCAGCTTTCTCTCGCACCTCCCGTCTCTCGTCCTTTGTCCCCCTCCCTCGTCCTTGCTTGCTCCCTTGTGAGGAGGGAAAGCGGGGGCGAGGATACAAGGCCACGAGGCCTCGTCCTTGTGGCCCTTTTGGCCCCTCTGCCGTCGATCACACTGAAGCCGCGATCGGCGGCTGGCGGCACGTCGGCTGGTGGCCGGCCGCCAGTCGCCCAACTTGCCGGCAGCCAGCTAGATGGCGGCTAGCGCAATGTTGGCCGTCGGCCAGCCCTCATTGACGTGAGGGGTGGTGCGCAACCATGCCTTGCTTCAGCGATGAGGGAGAGCCGAACTGGTCCTCTTGCTACATTCCTCCGCAGTTGTTATGAACCGTCTTGGTTCATGAGCAACAAGCAGGATTGTCGGTTAGTGATTCATCAACATTATGAAAGAAAACAAATCATTTCAATCACCAGCTAAACATGAGCACGTGCACGTTACTTTGACCTAAGGTATAAATTTTCAGTTAGCACGGCTAGCGGCCCCCCCCTTTAGGTTGGAGCGTCTGCGAGACAACCATGTTGGACGTCCCCAACCTCCTATGGTCGCAGTCCATGAATATCATGCTTTTTTTCGCATTTAGGTGGTGTCCCTTGACAAGCGTTGATCTATGCGAGCTGCGAACTCGCTCCAATTCTTGTTGACCACCCCTGTGGGCTACCAAGATTTGGGTTCCAATGAGTTGTGTTCGGGTCCATACCCGGCCCAATGAACGAGGTATTCCCTAACAACCCGCAACCGAAGAGTACACTCTTGGTGCTGGAGTGGGAGAAGAACCTCGTATTGGCCATTGGCAGCAAGGACAACTTGTGTTGGCCCAACGCTTCCCTCTGCCATGTATGGAGCGAATAAACTCACATGAAACGTGTCATGTATCTTCATACTCGGTAGAAATAGCAATCAATATGTCACTCACTCGATGCGTGCAACGATGGGAAACGGCCAAATCCACTTCGGTAGAAGTTTTCGTGCCCTTGGCAACTACAGCCAAAGATTCTTGGTGCTAAGCAACACTTCGTCATCGATGTCAAACGAGACCTCATGACGACTTTTATCGTTGCCAAGCAGTTTGAAGGTGACCCTTCGCCTCCTCCAACGAGGAATCCATGCGCTTGGCAAAGGCTTCTCAATCTTCACTAAAGAAGAAGACACCACTGGATGCCGACCACTGTTCAACACAAACGGTATGAACTGTGTAGAATCATTCACCGAGCTATTCATTTCAAACTCTACCGGTGCTAGGAATTCATCCCAGTCATTCATGGCAGGGTCCACGCACATCTGGATCATTTGTTCCAAATTGTGGTTCATGCATTTCGTTTTTCCGTCAGTTTGAGGGTGAAATGCTGTTGACATTTGTGACTCAATGCCAAAGTATTTGAGCATATTTTGCTAGAAATTATTAGCAAACTTGCAATCTCAATCCGAGATAATGCGCAACGGTAAGCTGTAGTACTTTACGACACCCTCAAAGAAGTCACGAGAGGTCTCCTCTACGTTCACATCAGTGGTTGTAGGATTCAAGCGTGTTAGCTTTGCAAAAAGACCCACAACCACTAACATTGCATTGTGGCCACGGGCCGTGTCCGAAAGTCCTGTAATGAAGTCCATACTGACGCACTCCCATGGAGTCCCAGGAATGGGAAGCTGTTGGAGGAGTCCAGTAGGCTTCTTGTTAGTAGCCTTATTCCGAAGACATGGGTCGCATGTCATGCAATACTTGCAAACACCAACAGTCCATCGTGGCCACCAATAGTGGTCCGAGAGTACCTATCTGATCTTTCAAGGTCGCAAATGAATTGCGGCCGGCGGGTCGTGTAACTAGGAGATAATCTTTTCTCAAAGTTCTCCCGAGTCTGGCACAACAACTTGTTCACCGTGCCAATGGATTCATGTGGCTTCTACTAATCCGTACTTGTCTAGGTTTTGAGATTCTTGAAACCAAGAATCCACATAGTATCCGAAACCGGATTTTGTTGACAAAACCGTTGTAGTGGATAATCTATAGAGGTGGTTGCTGCAGGGGTGCAGGGGGCTCTGGTGTTTGTACGGTTGCTGCCATATTGGCCAATAAACACCCACCGACCTTGGTGGTTGCTTTAGTTTCCACAGGTTGCAAGCTTTGGGGATCGGCCACATTGATGCGTCCTGACCAATACTCCCGTGTGAACGAGAATCGACTCAAGTATTTGCTCCAACACGCATGTCGTCTTGACAGGTTTGATTGCGTTTGGAAAAACACCAATGGGTTGTGGTCGGTCACAACCGTCACACTCCCTTCTGCACCCTCGAGGTAGCAACGCCACATCTTGAAAGTGTATACTACCGCAAGGAGCTCTTGATCCCCATTTGTGTATTATGTTTTTGCAAGGATGAGCTTCAGGCTCTCATACACAACTAGGTGACCGTTTTGCATGAGGACAACTCCGAGTCCTACCACCGACGCATCACATTAAACCTCCCACGGTTGTGATGGATGTGGGAGAGCTAGGACGGGTGCTATGGATAGAAGATCTTTGGCTTTGAGAAAGGTGTTCTCACAATCAGATGTCCATTCCCAACGTACGTCTTTTTGTGTGAGCCTGGTTAGTGGTGCTACCAGGGTCAAATACCCTTGCATAAACCATTGGAAGTAGTTTGCAAGGCCAAGGAAAGGCCGAATCTGCCCATCATTTTTCGGGCATGGCCAGTCCACCACGGCTTGGACCTTTCGTGGGTTGACACGGATACCTTCCTTGCCGACAATGTGTCCAAGGTATTCAAGCTCATCTTGTGCAAGCTTACACTTGCTAAGTTTTGCGTAGAACTTCCATTCTCAAAGGATCCTGAGGACTTCCCTCAGATGTTCTTTGTGCTCTTCCATGGATTTGGAGAAAACGAGGATGTTGTCCAGGTAAACCAAGACAAACTGACCAAGTTACTTGGCAAACGTTTGGTTCATTTCTCCTTAGAAGGTTATTGGAACGTTTGTTAGCCCAAAACATAGCACCCAAAACTGAAAGTGTCCCATGTGCATTTGAAACACAGCTTTGGACACATCATCTTCCGTGACGCAGATTTGATGGTACCCTTGAGACAAATCCAAAGATGAGAATACTTTTGCCTCTTGGAGTTGGTCAAACATGTCCTCAAGCCGCGGTAAAGGGAATCAATTTTTCACCGTTAGCTTGTTCAGCGCATGATAGTTCACGCACACGCGTAAACCACCATCCTTTTTGTTTACAAAAAGGATTGGTGCACCGTACAGTGAGCTACTTGGCTCAATCCACCCCTTTGCAAGGGACTATTCCATTTGGTGTTTGGCCTTTTGCCTTTTTTTTGGAATAAGGCGATACATGGGTCTGAATGGAGGAGTCGTAGTGGAATAATGTGTTCCATGTGTCGATCTGACGGGAACATAGCCGGTGGTTCTTGGAATACATCCGAGAACTCCGCCTATAGAGATTTGATCTCTTGTGGCGTGTCTTCCTTCATGTCTTCCTCCATTTTCTTGAGCTGGGCCAAGAAGTATCGACAAACTTGTCAAACATGTCTCTTGACCTGCATCGCAGACAAGCTCGCATGGACTTTGAGTTGGGCTGGTGACAATTCCGAACTCGGAATCGACGTAAAGCAACGTGGTCCATTTCGGAGGATCAAACACTTTCATTCAAAGCACATTAGAGCCTTGTTTTCACGAAGCCTGGGATCACCAAACACCATGTCAAACGGGTCAAGAAGGTTGAGTACCTTCAACGTGACACTCTGTGTGTAGCCTTGAATACAAGTTTTTTCTATAGGTATCGATTACAATTACCGTACGGTTGTCACCGATGACAACTGTGCCATTTGATGGCTCGTATTTTAGGCCAATCTGTCGAGTAAATCCAAGGCTGGCAACGGAGTCATCTCCTATAGTGTCATCAAGTATGTCTACGGGAGCACCAATTAGGTGTCTTTTGAACTACATCGTTACCCCCACTCTTCCGAGTGAATAGGGTCGATGACGGCAAGCCGATTTTGTAATAAACACAGAATTGGTACAGTGGGCGTCGTAACTCCCATGATTCACCCACTCGAGTCCTCATCTTGTAAGAATGTGTAAATTGGCTAGTACCCTCCAGTCCTTAAATCAGGTTGGGTCAGAATCGTCGACTAAGGGTGCCGCAAACGTGAATTTCCTCATTGCTTTCATGGTGTTTGCTTCAATCAATGAGTCCGACAGTTCATGCGTAGTGGATGGTATCACCACCACTAAGCAGGTTTGGTCATACATCTCGTCCGGTGATGCAAGATTTAGTGGGAAATGTCGATCAACAAGTGTAGAATGAGGCTCAATGAGGGGGGAGAAAACAACAGAGAAGTTTGAACTTGTCAAAATTTCAAATTGTTTTACATCCTCATCTGAAAACATGAATCCACACTCGCGATCCACATTTACCCCAAAGTGGTCCCCACTAGCGTCACTCAGGGGTGGGGAGAACCAGCGCCACGACGTTGTCCATTTACATGGTCGTGTCCATTGCCGCATCCACGACCTTGTCTACGGTCCTGAACGCGTCCCCTTGCCGCGGCATCCCCACAAGGTGCTGTGGTTGCAACCAACGATGCAACCTCTTGTCAACCAATAGCAACCAACACCAATACCATTTCAGGGCTCAGGGGACTGAGCCCTGAAATGCCCACGCTGCATGCAATTGTGGCACAATCCCAGGCAAAAGGCCGTGTTATGACGCTTGAGAATCACCTGTAGCTCGTCATTGTCGCGGCCACGCTTGTGGTTGGGGAACTTTTTCCCACCAGGCTTATTGACTGGAGGGTTTGCAAGCAGCTTACCATTGATCCTGCCCCGCTGCCCGACTCTCCCTCCGGCCCCTGTAGCATCCCTATGTGCATCGCGTCCTTGCTGTGCACGCGCATTCAGCCATGCATCTTAGTATTGCTTCGGATTCACCGAATACACTTTGCTCATGTAGTCTCACAACGCCCTTCAACTTGTCCAAGCTTGGCCCGTTGTGGTCGTGGTGGTTTATTCCTTCAACTTCTCGTTGGCATGACCATTGTGCAAGTACTCAAACAGCAAGCACTCTAGGTACTTGGAGGTTTAGGTACCATCGCTCTCGGTGAAGCTTTCGACTTCCTCCACGAGCATAGTGAACTCACTCAACTAGGCCTCAAGAGAATTACCAAGCTACATGAAGTCCTTGATCTTGTGGAAGGCCCACTGCGCCTCCTCACGCTTCGTACACTTCTTATGCATGATTACGCAGAAGGTTTCCCACAGCATGGTATGCCACTGAAGGTGAGGCCTTTACACACTCCTCTTCTTGACCACGTACTTGAAGAGCTTGTCCTCAAGCCACGTTGTAGCAAGGTCTCCCTACTGGCAAGTGGAGCCTTGTGGACGTGTAGGATGTACTCCATGCGATTCAGCTATTCGGTTAGCTTAACGCCTATCCAGTTGATCTCCACACTGTGGAGGAAGGACGCGTTTATGACCGGCCACGAGGTCATCGAGGCAGGCGGGTCCTCGTCACCACTAGTGGCATCAATACCTACGGAGCATTGCGGCTGCTGCCGTATCCGCACTTGGGTCACGCTCTGCAACGCCTTGTCGAGGTCACGCATCGGCAGCCTCCCTCAAGAACAGTGAGGTGCTCCTACTGGCAGTTGAGGTCAATTTCCGTGATGCTTTGCCCAACGTGGGACAACAGGTTGGAAATTGCAAACTTTAGCTCTAATGTCATATGAGCATCGGAAATAACCTCAAGGGCCTCGCACTGTCCGTGCACCTTTACCCACTGTAGGAGAGTGCGGTTTGCGTACATACCTCCAAGGAGTCCCACCTTGCGGAGAAGGCTAATGTCCGCGAAGCCGCTTGCCTGGATGTTGGTTTGCCCCATCGCAGCCACATCAGAGGAAGGGGGGTCCGTCCCCATTCCTCCGCATGGTGGTGCGCTCCCACCGTCAGTGGTGATCTTGAGTCTACCTGCTGCCTGGGCAGCCATCTCGACAAGCCGGCAACGGTTACCGTGAATAGCCTTCGCAGCGACGTCATCTACATCATTCTTGTGGGAACTTCCCGCGTGGCTGCTTTCAGCACCTTTGGTGGTCTTGGCAGCCTCACTGCTGTTGGCAGCTTCAGGCAATGCGGCGAGTGCCTTGCCCATCTCGAGCGATCATTGGGGTCCCCCTCCGGGTGATCCTCCTCCAGCGCGTCGTCCATCGCATGGGGGTCGTCCACATACGCTTTGTCATCCTCGTCGAGCACTTTTCTGGCCTTCGTACACTTCTTGGTGTTGCTGAAGTTGGCGCCGGTTGCCTTCGGTGACACGATTGCCTTTGGTTTGGCAACCGTGCTCGTGGCGGTGGCTCCCAAAATCTAGAGTCGGCCGAGGGTGTGTGGTGAGGCCGTCACCACCTTGCCCTTGTTGGTATTGGATGGTCCAACACTTGCCATCTTATCACCTGTGCAACTAGCACGTGATAGCTGTTGTGAGGATCACCCTACAACTTCAAGGAAGTGTCGTCACCCAAAGCATCCTTGCTCTCACGATCAATGAGACAATTTTAAAAACTAATTTCTATTCTCCTAGGCCGCCAAGGTCGGCACAAGGATGTGCATTTGTGAACTAGTCTTCCTAAGCCGTGACTCATGGCAATTGGTAGCTACTAGAATCTAGGAAAACATTGAATTATAATACAAGGGAATGACAAACAGAATGTGAGTGCCACTCACAAAATGAGGACAAGGAATGAGAAAGGATTTCAGGCAAGTCCTAGCGACACCTTCACTCCCTCTTCTAAACTCTTGTCCTCCCCTTATCTTCTTGTCTTCCTTGACCTCCTCTTGAGTCTTCTTTGTACATCTCGCGCCCCTTAGCAACATCTTCCTTGAGCCGGCGATGTTGGGGAAGCCGCCAAAAATCTTCAAGGTATTGTCCTCCCGCATTTTAGAGTGCTCCTAGGTCACGAGGGCTCTTGGCCTTGGGAAGAAATGCTGTCTCAATTTTTGGATGTAGAAGGAAGGAAGGGAACCTTGAAATGGAGGCCAATTGGTGGTTTTTGGGGGTTGACACTCCCCACCCCGTCCAAGAAAAATCTACCTGCTCTCTGGAGTGCATGAGAGGCTCAAGGGACCTGGGAGGGTGAAGTAGAGCACTTCAAGAGCTTTTCAACACACTTTTTGGTGCATGGAGCGGATAAAAATCGACACCGTAGTCTGTTCCGGCGTTTCTGGTACTGCTTGTAGCTGCCGGTGGCGTTTTACATATGACTTAGCCGTCATTTCCAACAAATTCTTGGTCGCGGGGGTCGTCTGGCTCTGAGAACCACTCTAACGGGCCGGAACCTCTAGCTCCTGCTTTAAAGTCGTCGTCGGAGTTTGTAGAATGGCGTTCTCAATTCGCGTTACGGGCTAACCCCCTACACAAGAGTGCGGTGCAATCATCATCAACGACACAGAGCAGGGAGACTGGAATGTTTCGAGTCTCCGGAGGCCCATTTCCGTTTCGAGCCTTACCCCTGGTTTTGGGACCCAAACTGAGGTTTTTTTCCCTTGAACTCGTGCGTTTGCACAAGCTATTCCGTTACTTTATGTCAAAGGTCATTTCAAGCAAACTTTGGTTCATGTTTTTTATGTTCTTGCGTAAATTGTCTCGTGCAACGCATGCTAGTGATTTCCCTCTAGCGTTCTCTTGCACCTCTTGTCTCTCGTCCCTTGTCCCCCTCCCTCGTCCTCGCCCGCTTGCTTGCAAGGAGGGTGAGCAACGGCGAGGTTACAAGGCCACGAGGCCTCGCCATTGAGGTCCTCGTGGCCCCTCAGCCGCCACTCTGGTTGAGGTCGCGATCGACGACTTGCGGCTGGCCAGCTGGTGGCCGGCCGGTCACTTGGCCGGACCCCAGCCGCCCAGCCGGCCGGCAGCCAGTGAAGTGCTGGCTTTCAGCCAGCCCTTGCTGACGCGAGGGGTGGTGCACAACCACCCCTTGCTTCAGCGAGGAGGGAGGGCCGAACCGACCCTCCCACTACATCTGCTTAGGGTCCATCTTTCATGTCAATCGGGCACTGTCGAGACCAAGGACTAGTGTAGATTCCACCTGAGTTCAGGCGACTATAACTGATTGCTGCTCTTTTTTTAGGTGATTCTGACTGCACAACTGTGTTTGCAGCGTGCTTATCATGATATCATCCAGTTTTCAGGCAAAACAGACGGCGCCCGGATTTTGGGCTGTCGGTTGTTTGGCAAGGCTCACCCAAAAAACCCCGCCTGCCAGAAATGAGGTCTTTTACTGATTGGCTTAGAAACTGAGTAACAAGTTCTACAAAGCTGGGGAGGAGCTAGAACTTGGAGGGGTGTTCCTTTGTTGCTCATTCTCACTTCCTAATCAGTCATTTCCAGTTTTCAGCTCTTCTCTGTTGCTAGCTTTGGCGCACGCATTTCTAAGTCACAACACCAGAGCTCTCAAACTTAGACACTGGTGCAACCGACTGAGGGGGAACTTAAGCAACTAGCATGGGATCACGTACGCTGCATCAATGACGTTGCTATCCCAACTTGCTACATGAGGATTTCAAGCTTGGTATCAGAGCCAGAGCGTAGCACAAGTAGTAGAACACAGGCGAACAGGTCCTGACAACGCTGACGTTCCCTAGAACATGCCCATGTAGGGAAAATGATGCCGGTTTTTTTCCGGCATCATTGACCCGTTGGATGGAGTCTCCAAAACGCTGGGGGAAATGCTGCCGGATTTTTTTTGGCAACACTAACCCCACGACGGTGGTAGCGGTGGTGGACTCGCGGCTGGTGCGACCGACTGACGTTGGAGCGGCATCGACGCACGTGACACCGCCTGGAAAGTGACTATACTGATGTTGCCAGTGCGGTAGCAGTAGCAGCAGCATGCAGCAAGCAACACGCAGCTAGCAACCAGCAACTGCTATAGCAAGTACCGACAAGAGCGGCAGACTACAGCCGTGGCCGGCAGCAGCAGCAAGCAACGAGCACTAGCAAGGAGCGAGCAGCAAGCATGAGCAGCGGGCAGCAGCAGCAACAACAAGTAGTGAGCAGTAGCAATTAGCGAGCAGTTTAAGCAGTAGTCGACAGCAGCAGCAGTAGTAACAACGAGCAGTAGCTACATGTAGCGCACAATAGCAGCCAACAACGAGAAATAGTAGTAACAACTGCAAGTTGCAGCAGTAGCAACTGCTGGCAGCAGCAGCTGCAGCCAATAGCAACAACAACCAGCAACAACAGTATCATCAGCAACTAGCAACAAAAACAGTAGCAGTGGCCAGCAACTTCAGCAGCAGCAAAGTCTATGGCAGCAGTGCATAGCTCTAGCATCAGCGAGCAGTGACAAAAACAAGAAAAATGGAGAGGAAACAAAAGAAAAAATGTGGAATCCCGCACAATTGAGAGCTTGGGGCTGCACATTCACCCTCGCTACTGTTGTTGCAGCAGCAGCACATGTGCAGTAATAGCAACATGTAACATTGTTGCTGCAGCAGCGTATAACAGTGTTTTTGGAAAAGCGGCAGCCATAGTTTATGCTTCCACAGCCGTAGTAGTTGGAGCAACATTTGCAACACGCAACAACACGGTAGCAGCACTGACAACAATAGCAACAATAGCACTTCTGCATCGACAACAACAGTCACAATGACGCAAGCCACAAGCACTGACGTCATCTCAGATGTCACTGCTAACGTCACTGCTGACATGAGCAGCACCAGCAGCAGTAGCAGCTGTAGCAACCATAGCAGCAGCGATTGCAGCAACAGCAACAGCAGCACAACAACAACATAGTTCATAACAGTAGCCACTACAACATGCTTTGCAATAGCAAGAACAGTAGAAGAAACAGTAGTAGAAACTACAGCCACAACAGTAGCAACAACTGCACTAGCAGCAGCTACACCAGCCATAGTAGCAGCCACTACAATGGTGGTGGCAGCAGAAGCAGCATCAGTAGCATAGCAGCTAACGCAGCAGCGGCTACAGCAGTAGCACGACTGCCACTGTTGACATCAGCCACGATCGGCTGACGTTACCGCTGACGTCCCTGTTGACGTCAACTGCACAAATGACGTCACTACTGTCGTCACCAACAAGTTCAAAAAAAAAAAAGAGAACCATGGCTGAAAGTGAGGAAGGGTCCTCCTCTGCGGGAGAACCCTTTGGCCCCCCTTTTTTGGAGCAACTACAGAAGTTGCAACAGCAACAACAGTACTAACTGAGCCACTTTAGTAGCAGCAGCAGCCACTACTGTAGAAGCAGCATTAGCAGTTACAACAGCTGCAGTAACGACCACTATAGCAGAAAAAAAAGGAGAAATAGCAGTTGTAGCAGCAGCAGCTACAATAACCACTACAAGAGCAGCAGCAACAACAGCAGCAGCAGCAGTAACAACCGCATCAACAACAGTAGCAGCACCAACTGCAACTACAATAGTAGTAACAGCCGTAGCAGCACCAACACCCTCCAGGATCGATCTTCGGCCTTGTTGGCTTGAAAGATCTGCTAGCCGCCATACGCTAGCAGCTCGTAGTGCTAACATAGGAGCTAGCAGCACTGTAGCCGTCAACACAACTACTGTGGCAGCAAACGCTACAATTGCATCAGTAACGACAGCAACATCAGCAATCGCCGCCATTCCTTCCACCCATGCATGCTAGTCCCGCCATTTCCTTTGCTACGCAGTTTTTGGCACAGCAACATACCCAACGCCAAAGGCATACTGTGTCTTCTGTCTTAGGCCACGTCATAGGTGGTGACCGTAGGCCAAAAAACATTGAAACCCCGCCCCCGTCGCTCCCAACTGTAGAGCAGTTCCGGAGCTGGGAGCCCAGCTTCCGCATTTGGGCGTAGGGTGAGAGCATTTGGCCATACTACGTCCTGCCCTATGGCTCCACCCAGACCGACCAGGTACATGATGCTGGTCGCGCTGCACGTGACCTCATCCTCATCACCCCTACATCCTCACGTCTTGCTCTTGAGCCCTTCCTCGGCGAATTCTCCATTGGCGGCCACTTCGAACCTGTAGTGGCGTGGCACATCCTCACACGCCGTCATCGCCTGTTCAGCAAAGCAGAGACCAGCCGCACTCTTTGGGAGTTCAACTCCCTACATGTGGGGGAGACCACGATGGTTACCTCCTATTGGCAGCAGGCGAAAGACATCCTTTGTCGCCTCAAAGACATTGTACCACTCCCTCTATCCGCGTTCCTCACCATCAAGTGCGACACAACCGATGTGTTCACCGACGTCTTTGTCCATTACACCCAAGACGTCCTCGTCATGATGGCTGCCCAAAGCACCCTCATGCTGTGGGCATACAAGCTCTTTCTCTGCATGGAGGAGGCTTGTCAAGAGTCTCGCATCCAGTGCACAAAGGTCCTCACCTTTCCTGTCGTCACCATTGTGGTTATTGCCGCCCCCGTAGTAGCTGCGTTCTGTGATGTCTCATCATCCATCAAGAAGAAACGTAGGGGTAAGAATGGCAAAGGCCCATAGCAGTAGTCGAGCAGATCCGGCGGCAACAGCTTATTCTGCCACAACTGATGCCAGCCAGGACAAGGGTGGTACACGTGTCCGCTCTTGACAAAGGAGGCATGCGTCATTGCCTCCATGCATCGCCAGCGTGAGCGCCGCCTCGCCACCGCTGCCGTGACTGTCGCAACTCCTGTTGTGTCCGCACCGCCCGCTTCGACAGCTTCGTCGTAGCATTATTCCCACCTGTTCGCGCCCGCTCTTCCGTCACCGGCGCCTCCCTCCTCCTTCTTGGACCCCGGTGCCGTCACGCCGCAGTCATTCTATTCCATCAGGCCTTCCACCCGTGAGCATCAGCTAGAGTAGTTCATCGCAATCCAGCGTTGACTGCCTTGCCCAGCTCCCGAGAGAAGTGCGAGTTGCATCATCGCTTGTCACTATACCCTGCCATGCATGACAGATTCTGAGATGCGGTTGTGCCCTGTACCTTTGTCCGTTCAATTATCTGTCATGCCCTCCCCACCTACCCCTCTTCATGATGATGTTGCATGGATGGAAAACTGGAAATCCCGGTTCGCACCCCCATATATTGCGTCCGTGTCCCTCGCCCATTGCCATGTAACTGTGAGCGATCTGGGGACACCAGTCCACGATCCAAACAAGACTTCGATCATCGACTCGGGGGTCATGCATCACATTATGGCCTCACGCGAGGCCTCCATTGTCCTTGGCCCCTTCACCGATGTCTCTGGGGTTTGGACTAGCTCTGGTCAGGTTTTACCCGTTCGCGGCTTCAATGTTGTTCGTTTCTGAGGCCCCGCTTGGGATGTCTTCGTAACTGATGTCCTCTTTGTCCCTGGTCTTGAGCTCAGCCTCCTATCCGTCATTTCCCTTTACCGCATGAGCATGGATGTACTGCACTGGCGTGGTGTTGGCAGTGTGTCGTTGCGTCCGTCCGGTTGCGTCATCTTGCATGCCACTGCTCGTGGCAACTTATGGCAAGTATTGCGTTTTTCCGCTTCTCGATCCGTCCCCTCCCCATCGGCCGATATAGGTCATGTGCTTGTTACCAATACACTCTTGCCGCAGCACACACATCTCTTGCATTGCCGCCTCTGTCATGTCCACTCTGCTGCTGTCGATAGCATGCTTTGCTTGTAGCTTGCCACGGGTCTTGACCCAACCTCCTTTCCACTTCCGTGTCCCACGGATTGCATTGACTGCGCTCAGGGGAAGATGCATTGGTCCACCTACCCTCTGTCCTCCTCGCGTCCGTCCACCCCATTGGACTTGGTCCACTCTGATGTCATGGGTTCCCTTTTGACCGAGTCGGTCGGGGAGCACGGACGCTATGTCTTGACCCTTACGGGCGACTACTCTCACTACCGCTGAGTCTTCTATCTTCGATAGAAGAGCGATGTCACCCCCACCATTTGGGACTGGCTCGTCTGTGGTAAGCGCAAGTGTGGTCACCCTCTCCATCGCTTCCACTCTGATCACGGTGGTGAGTTTATGGGAGAGACAACACTCTTCCTTGCCTCCCGTGGCGTCTGTCATGAGATGTCATCGCTTTACACCCCAACCTTGAACGGCGTCTCTAACGGTGGAACCGCATCATGGTCGGCGCAGTTCGCACCATGCGCGTTGAGTCTGGTCTTTTCGATGGATTTTGTTTCAAAGCCATGACCTACATGGCATGAGTCTAGAGCCGGATTACCCACGGACCTCTTCTCCGCCAGTCCACACCGTAACAACACTGGTATGGCGAGCACGCCAACCTCTGGCTGACTCTTGTGTGGGGTTGCGTGGCCATCGTGTGGCTGCCTACCCCGCACCAAGGCGACAAGCTTGAGCCACGCGGTCGTCCGTGCACCTTGGCGTCTTGCGTCAATCCAAAGCATGGTGTTTTTGGGATCCATCCCTGCACTCCAACGTCGAATCCCGGGATACCCTCTTCTTTGCGACCTCGTTTGCTCCGACGCCTCGATGTCCCTCACGTCGTGTGGAGGAGTGGTAGGTCTGTCCTCCATCCAGCCGCGTAGGGGCGTCACATAGTCAGTGCCCGCTGGCACCTCTGCGGCAGCCGCCCCATCTGTGTCCGGTAGCTCTTCTGGGCCAGCTACCCCATCTGCGTCAGCTGGCACATCTGCGCCAGCTGCCACGTCCGTGTCCGCCAGCCCCTCTGGGCCAGCTGCCCCATCTGCGTCCGCTGGCATATCTGTGCCGAATGTCCTGTCTGTGTCTGCCACCCCTCCGGGCCACCTCTCCCATCTACTTATGCTGGCACATCTACGCCGGCCGCCCCGTCTCCTGTCCTCCAGACCCTCCGGGCCAACTAGCCCATCTGCGTCCGCCGGCACATCTATGCCGGCTAACTCGTCCGTGTCCACTAGCACCTCTAGGCCAGCTGTCCCATCTCCGTCCGCCGAGACATCTATGCCGGCTACTTTGTTCATATCCGCCAGCCCCTCCGGGCCAGCTGCCCCAACTGCGTTTGTTGACAACTCTGTGCCGGCCACCCCTTCCGTGTCTGCCAGCCACTCCAGGCCAGCTGCCACATCCGCGCCCGCTGGCACCTCTCGTCGGCCGCCTCGTTTGTGTCTGCCAACCGAACCGGGCCAGCTACCACATCTACGTCCGCTGGCACCTCCAAGCCGGCTGCCCTGTCCGCGACGGCACGCTACATACGTAGTCTAGGCGGTAGTCTCCGATTTTGACCATTTAGCGAGCACACAGGACGCCGCCTTGCGCCCCATCGTGCCACGACCCCATGTCAACCCACGAGGTTCTCTGCTTCCCGACAGGCCCACACTCACAGTCGTGAGTGGGGTCCCTGGCACCAAAGCGTTTGGCTTGACCACTTTGGTGGTCATCACTCACCTCCATCGTGGGTCAGCTCTGGTCTACGCCATGCTCCATCAAGAGCACCGATATACCGTCAGAGCTACGCTCACACGTACACCACATGGGGCGCAAGTTGCACCCGCACTTAGTGTCCTACCCACGGAACTCCCAAAGGATCTAGCCACCCTATGTGAGGCTCGGGCATCTCCCAAGGCTGCACACTGGGAGGCTGCATGCGCCAACAAGCTCGCCGCCATTCGGCAACATCAGGTCTACAAGCTTGTCAAATTTCCCTCCAGTCGAGAGGCAATGGGTGCCAAGTGGGTCCTCCGGCGCAAGTGGAAGTCGGACGGGTACCTGGACAAGTACAAGATGTGTCTTACGCCCAGGGGACTTGCTCAGGTCCCAAGAATCGACTATGACCAGATGTTCACCCCGTCGGTTCTTCACTAGCCGAGCGTTGTTCAACCTGGTTGACTAGCATGTGTGGGAGCTACATCAGATGGATGTGAGTAATGCCTTTCTCCATGGTTCACTAGAGGGCGAGAAGCTATACATGTCGCAGCCTCCAGGCTCCGACGATGGCTCTGGCAAGGTCTGGAAACTATGGAAGACCCTCTATGGCCTAAAGCAGTTAGCGCACTGTTGGAATAAGGAGATCAGTCGTATGCTTTTCAGCGGCGGCCTCCTTCGCAACACTGCCGACCCCGGACCGTTCATTAGTCCGCGAGGCTAGACCTTGGTCGCTGTCATGGTCTACTTTGACGACTTGCTCATCGCGTCACCGGATGTAGCTGCCATCCAGGGGGTCAAGGACCTACTACATGCCGCCTACTAGATGAAGGACCTCTGATCGGCTCGAGTCTTTCTTGGCATGGAGCTTGAGCATGATCGCTTCATGGATATCTTGCACATCCATCAGGCCGCCTACATCCAGACCTTATCAGGGCACTTTGCTGAGGACCTGCCCCTTGTACCGAGCGCATCCTCACCCATGTCACCCGATGGGGAGGTGAAGTTGGAGAGTTCCGATCCAGCTGTTGTGGGGGAGCCAGTAGACGTGACCACGTATTTGCATGTCATAGGGCCACTGATGTTCCTGGCGATGACGACGCATCGAGACATTGTGTTCGCCATCAATCTACTGGCCCAGTTCTTTAAAGAGTTGCGTCACCTCCACTTCGAGGCGGCGATAGTGCGCTACGTCGACTCGACCCCACGGCAAGGCCTCATGTTCCGTCGATAGCCGTCCGTTGTTGCAGTAGGAAATACCAATAGTGACTCGGCCGGCAGTCCGGACGGCAAGAGTCGTATTGGACGGATCTTTTTTGCTCGCGGCAAGGCTGTGTCGTGGCGTAGCGGCAAGGCTGTGTCGTGGCGTAGCGGCAAGCAAGGCTGCATTGCATGCATCATGACTGAGGCTACGTATGTGGCCCTTGGTTCTTGCGCATGTGAGAGCGTGTGGCTGCGTCGCCTATTGTCCAAGTTGCGTCAGTGAGTCCCTTCCATCACGTTGTACTGCGACAATGAGAGTGCCATGGCCATTGCTAACAATGACGTCGTCATCACAATTGCACAACACACATCTATGTCGAGTATCATTATGTGCGTTCATTGCCGCATGACGGCAGCATCAGCATTGTATGGATTGAGACGACGCGGTAGTTGGCTGACTTCTTGACGAAGGCACTGAAGCGTGACTTGTTCAAGAAGGTTATCATTGCAATTGGTGTGCGTCCATGAGGTCCTCTCTATCCCCCCCAACCCTCTCTCTCTCTCTATCTCTCTCTCTCTCTCTCTCTCTTCTTGTCCACATGGTCTCTATGCTCTCTGCCCGTCTATGTGCACTACGCCTGTGAGTGATGGGGAAGTGTTGGTTTTCACGCATCTCTCATTGTGCTCTGTTGTGTCCTCCTTGCTTGTGCACATCTCTATGCAGATGATTTACAGCGAGACGCTTCGCCGCTGGAGTATCGTCTGGTGGAGCCGACGCAGGCTAAGGCCTACACGCGTTTGGCTGGAACCTCCTCCCTGCAATGTGCTCAGCTCCATGGGCAGACCTCCTCGGACGTCGTGCCGCCGGCAGTCACTGTCGTTGCATATGCTGTCTACACGCGTCTAGTGCTGGTTCTGACTGCGCTGTTGCATTTGCAGCGTCATGCTCTGCTTAAGATCCATGTTTCATGTTATTTGGGCACTGTCGAGACCGGGGACTATCGTAGACGCCGCCTGAGATCAGGCGGCTATAACTGATTTGTGCTATTTTTCTAGGTGATTCTGACCACACGACAATGTTTGAAACACGTGTATTATGGTATGGTCTAGGCTTTAGACAAAACGGACGACCCTCGGGTTTTGGGTTGTCTGCTATCTAGCAGGGCTCACCGAGAAAACCTTGTCTGCCAGAAACTAGGTCTTTTCCCCATTGGCTTAGAAACTGAGTAGCAAGCTCTCCAGAGTTGGGTGAGAAAGTGCGTAGAAGCTTCCTAGCAACACAGTCGCTGACCGGGCGTCAGTGCCTGATCAGACGGTGACGACAGTCACAAGTCACACACAACGGCAAGGGTTTGGCTAGGAGACACAAGACACAGTGTCAGAATGCTTTGATATAGCATATGCAGAGAGAAATAACAAATGACAGGTCCATGGCATAAATACCTGCCGCGGCGCACGGCGGGTGTCGCACGCGGCAGTCCAAAAGCTGTCTCAAAACCGGTCCAAAACAACTGTTTTGGCCATAACTCTGCGCACACATGTCCGAATGCTAAGCCGTCTAAACCTAGACGTGCAGAATCAAAAGACGGACGCTACGACTGGTCACATGAATGCATCCATCGACAGACAGAGGACATACAATGTAAAAACATGCAAATAGGCCTCATGGATAGTCCGCCAAAAGACGCCTACAAGACGTAGAGTACACAGCAAAGAGTCCCGGTGGCATCTCGGACTCTGGAACAGTGGTCGGTCAGCTCCAAGCTGGTGGTCCGCCGCCTATCGTCACGCCGGTGTCACCAGGGCCGCCTGCCTCAGGGATCTTCACGAGTATGGACACGGCCGAGTGTTCACAGTAAACTGTGCAGGAATGGCACAAAGCACAACCCTCCCCCATGACCCGATGGTACGCATGTCCATACGCGTACAACCACAATAGTGTGTGACACAGACAGATAACGCAAACGCACATCCCACACTCAACCACTCTCACGCACGGGGCGAAGTCCAATAGAGCTAATGGCCACCAAGAACTTTCCGCGGGCAAGTGCCTTTGTCAAGAAATCAGCACGCTGCAAGTCAGTGCCAACCCACATGATGGAGATCACGCGTCGCTCCACCAGATCACGAACAAAGTGATGCACAACCGCAATGTGCTTTGTGCGAGCATGAAAAACACCAGAGTTCTCCGCAATGGCGAGAGCACTCTGGTTGTCGCAACGCAGCACAATGGCGGGTACTGACTCCCCAAGCTCAAGAAACAAGCGCTGCAGCCAAACTGCCTTAGCAGCCCTTGCGCCTAGAGCCACATACTCTGCCTCCGACGAGCTACGTGCGATGCAGCCTTGCTTCCCGCTTCGCCAAGACAAAGCGGTACCACCGAGCAGAAACACGTAGCCATTATGACTGCGCCCATCAGGGCTCCAAGCCCAGTCACTGTCAGTGTAGTTGTCAAGGACCACCGAACACTGCCGACGAAAGCAGAGTCCAAGATACGGCGTAGAGACCACGTACCGTGCCACTCGCACAGTAGCATGAGGAGCTCTTGCACATGGAGCCTGTGAGAACTGAGCAAGGAGGTTGACAGCGAACGCGATGTCAAGACGCGTGGTAATGGCCAGGTACATCAGAGATCCGATGAGACGGAGGTACAAGGTCACGTCCACTGTCTCCCCCAGTTGTGTAGGGTCATCCACCTTCAGGGCATCCTGCCAATCAGGTGTGAGGGGTGTGGAAGCGGTGGGCACTGCACCAAGGAGATCGCTAAAACGCTCCCCCACGACTCGTGCATATCGGGCCTGATGCAGCAACATTGTCCGATGTCTGCGATCTCGCACGATCTCCATACCAAGAAACACCGATGCAGGACCGAGGTCCTTCATCCTGTAGGCAGTCTGCAGGACAGCCTTGGCCTCCTTCACGGCCTCCAGGGATGGAGACGCAATCAGAAGGTCATCAACATAGACGAGGATGGCAGTGAACCGCTCGGGTGTCGGTAGGATGAAGAGCGAGGGGTCTACCTCGCTCTGTACGTATCCCGCGCGAGTCAAGGTGCCAGTGATCTCCCGGTTCCAACACTATGGAGACTTCTTGAGGCCGTACAAGGACTTGCGCAAGCGCCAAACCTTGTCACCATCCTCAAAGCCTGGTGGCTGAGCCACGTAGATCTCCTCATCCAAAGAGCCATGGAGGAATGCGTTGTTCACATCCATCTTGTGTAGTTCCCAGTCATGCTGAGCCACTACATCGAACAGAGCTCGAGCTGAGGTCATGCGGTCGACAGGGGCAAAGGTGTCAGTGTCATCAACTCCCTCAATCTGAGAGTACCCCTTGACGACCAAGCGGGCCTTGTAGCATTCCAGTGAGCCATCCGGCTTCACCTTCTTGCGAAAGACCCACTTGACCTGAATTGCCTTCCTTCCAGGGGGAAGGTCGACCAGCTCGTAGACTCTGTGCTCTCGGATAGCGCGAAGCTCATGCTCGCAAGCAGCTCGCCAGGCATCAGCATTTTGCGATGAGAAAGCCTCTCTCAATGCGCCCGGATCAGGCCCCATAGAGAAGGAACTCTGTGTGGCAAGTGCACACGCCTCATTATCAAGCCTGACGGCTACGAGATAAGCTGCTGCGTCACAGGCGATATGGAACTCGCGAGTGACTAGGTCGTGCCCTATGGGGCACGCTGGGTGTACCTCTAAAAGCTCTGTGTGGACACTCAGGCCTAAGGCCTTTGTGCCTGGATCACCTCTCGTGATGCTGCGAGAGGAATGCCTGGGTCCGGGACCCGACGCTTGCTGAGCTCTAGAATCCAGTGGTCGAAGGCGGCCACCGGGCTCACGGGAGTAACCGGAGGTCGAGGGGCACACCTCAGGCTCAGGAACAGGTACGACCACAGGGACAGGTACGGCTACAGCTGGTGAGGGCTGAGACGAGGTAGCCGGAGATGCCGTACGAGGAGATGCGTGTGTGGGGGACACAGAGCTGGGTGTAACAGCAGGCAAGGCTGGCCCGGACATTGAGACAGGAGTGTCAGCCGACGTAGGGACAGGAGTGGGCCGGACTGGGTCAGACGCCGGAGCAGGGGTGCCAGTAGACACAGGTGATGGTGCAGGAGGACGCGTGAGAGCAGCGGTACCAGTGGGGTGTGAAACAGGCTGAACAGACGGGATCTCTGGACCAACGGCAATGATAGCCGGATCATCAAGTGCTGGAGACCGAGAGGCGACTCGAGCGGACACATCAACCTGACGAGGAATGGTCGCTGGCGGAGAAGTCTCCCCCATCCGCCGAGGACCCTCATAGGAAGGGACATGAGCTGTAGAGAGGGCTGTGATTGAAGTCAGATCATGGTATGTGAGTGACTAAAAAAACAGCGCGTCACGGGACTCAATGACACGACGGCGAGTGGGGTTCCAAAAGCGCCAGGCCTTCGACCGCGCGGAGATGCCCATGAAGGCACACAAGCGACCCCGAGGGGAGACATTGGACCCTTTGGTACTAGATGTACCACACAGAGGCCAGGGAACCCCAGACGCGAGCGAGACGAAGATCAACATGGTGGCCAAACCAGAGCTCATAAGGTGTAACATGACCAGAAGCGGACCATGCGGGAGGCGGTTCCAGACCCAAGTCATGTAGCCAAAGCCCTCGGAGGCGAAGGACTCCGGGAGACTACACTCAGACCGCATGGCGCGAACCGCATCCTCAATGGTGCGGTTCCAGCACTCAGATACATCGTTCTCCTATGGGGTAGCAGGAGGAGAGACCTGGTGAAAAATGCCGTGCTCAGCAAAGAAGGAGTCCATCTCACCGAGGAACTTGCCGCCGTGATCCGAGCGAAAAGTATGTAGCGTGTGGCGAGACTGACGCTCAGCCATCACGAGCCAGAGCCGAGCCGCAAGGGTGGCGTCTCTCTTCTGACGCAGATTGTAGACCCACCACATCCGGGTGAAGTCATAAGTCAGCATCAGAATATACTGGCCCCTCTCGGACAGGGACTTGACCGGGAGAGGACCGAGCAGGTCCGAGTGCACCAACTCGAGAGGCCTCAGTGCTCGGGAACGCGAATCAGGGTAAGTGCACCGGTGCATCTTCCCCTGAGCGCAAAAAAGACAGTCGGTCTTGGGTGGCTTCTCGAAAGAAGCTACGTCAAGACCGAGAGCAGGCTGTGTCCGAATGAGCTTCGACACAGTGTCAGAGCCCACGTGACACGGACGACGATGAAGCAACCGCTAGTGTTCCGGGGATAGAACACCAGTGACAAAAACGCGACCAAAGGAGGGAGAGCAAGGGGAGGAGGGCGAGCAATGCGATGCAAACCATGTATAACTGAAGCACGCAGGACAATGCTACGGGTGTCAAGAGCAGTCACAGTCGCTGAATCAGCGGTATGCTCAACGGAAAGACCCATCACAGTGCAGGCACGCAAAGACAGCAGACTAAGCTCAAGATCAGGCATAAACAGCACGTCAGAGAGATACAGGGGGCCAGACGGACCATCAAAGCATACAACCCCAACCCCGTGGATCGGCAAGGACTGACCAGAGCTTGTACGAACAAAACGGACAGTCGTGACAGGACCAAGTACCACAAAGTCACTACGAAGACACGTCATGTGATGGGTGGCACCGGAATCGATGATCCAAGTGCTAGCGGAGTCACGACTGGTGGACGTCACTATACAACGAGCAATGGAACACTCGGCATCAGAGGGACGCTGAGCCGTCAGTGGGAAGGAACGACGTACATCACGAAGGTGAGACTCATGAATCCAGTCAGTGCAGTCAGCCCATCATCATCACATGCGGATTGT
>SZWC01003791.1:48989-61509 GCA_023375785.1 Penium margaritaceum
AGAGAGAGAGAGAGAGAGAGAGAGAGAGAGAGAGAGGCCGTGAATGAGATGGGGGAAAGAGGGGCAGGAAAACATACAAATCGCCAAGGCTCGTTCCATCAGCATCAATGCCCCCATGAATGATGACCCTGGTATCAACAGCTGCTGCTGCATGTGCATATCGCGCCGTTACCAAACTGCTGCCTTGCCCTTGCGCTGCAGTCGCGACCATGGCAATGATGATGACCACAAGCACAAGCACGAAAATGCGCATGAAAGCAAAAGCCGCATGAGTATGAGCATGAGCATGAGGATGAGCATTGGCACAAGCATGAGCATGAGCATATGTATGAACATGAGCACGAGCATGAGCATGGGCATCGGCATGACAATGAACATGAGGGTGAGCAAGACGCAGACGACATGGACAACTGTGTGCAGCACATGGGATCATGTGGTGCTTTGGCAGACAGCGACAAGGACAAAGATAATGGACAAAGACAAGGCCAAAGATAATGGACAAAGACAAGGACAAAGATAATGGACAAAGACAAGGACAAAGATAATGGACAAAGACAAGGACAAAGATAATGGACAAAGACAAGGACAAAGATAATGGACAAAGACAAGGACAAAGATAATGGACAAAGACAAGGACAAAGATAATGGACAAAGACAAGGACAAAGATAATGGACAAAGACAAGGACAAAGATAATGGACAAAGACAATGACAAAGATAATGGACAAAGACAAGGACAAAGATAATGGACAAAGACAAGGACAAAGATAATGGACAAAGACAAGGACAAAGATAATGGACAAAGACAAGGACAAAGATAATGGACAAAGACAAGGACAAAGATGATGGACAAAGACAAGGACAAAGATAATGGACAAAGACAAGGACAAAGATAATGGACAAAGACAAGGGACAAAGACAAGGGACAAAGACAAGGACAGAGACAAGGAAATGGGGAAGAAGAGGGCATGAAGGGAAGAGGGAAGTACCTTCATCTTCCTTTGGTGCAAGGCCAACAATCCTCTGCAAGTGAACACAAAAACCAGTTGGACGAGGGAAGGGGGGTGGTGGGGGGGGGAAGGAGAGAGGGAGGGGGGGTGGCGTCACTGGAAAGGCCGTAACGAGCAACTGTGTTTCAGTGAAGAGAGGTGTAGAAGAGAGAAGGATAAGCTTCCATGCAAAGTAACAAGCATGGACGTTCATGCCGGCTTTGGTGGAGGCAGTGAGACTTCGCTCAGAAAAACTTTGCAACTCTCCTCTTTCTGCCAAACTCCCTGCAGAGAGTTTGCAACAAATCTAAGTCACCTTGAGTTGAAGGTACGCGTTGTCGAGGTCATCGTTGACAATTCTGACTCACTTTGAGTTGAAGGTATGCGTTGTCGAGGTCGTCGTTGACGATTCTGTGGTGGAAGAGAGTGTTGTCCTCACCCCTCTCCAGCTCCGCTTTGGCATTCCGTAGCCGCTTCTGAATCGCCTCCTCCGTCTCTGTGCCTCTGTGAGCGACGACGCAGCACAGCACAAAAACAAAAATCGGACTTTTTTAGCTGCGTTTCAAGGCAGTTCCAAAGACCTAACATCTCAAGCGTCATGGTGCGGCACGAGTGGAATCCTTGACCAACTGACGCCTAAAGTCCAGAAATTTGAAGGCTTTCGTCTCCTTTTGTTTTCCCCGAGGCCGTCCTTCAGCCTCTTGGATCCGCCATCTTATGTGCACCCTAGCACGATGGTTGCTTCTGATTGACCTCCTCTGTTTCCGTGCCTCTGTGAGTGCAATCTCAACATGATGTTTTGACTTGACACAGTGCAGCTCAACCAGCGCAGCACAGCACAGCGCAGCACAGCACAGCACAGCNAAAACACAAATCGGACTTCTTTAGCTGCATTTCAAAGCAGTTCCAAAGACCTAACATCTCAAGCGTCATGGTGCGGCACGAGTGGAATCCTTGACCAACTGACGCCTAAAGTCCAGAAATTTGAAGGCTTTCGTCTCCTTTTGTTTTCCCCGAGGCCGTCCTTCAGCCTCTTGGATCCGCCATCTTATGTGCACCCTAGCACGATGGTTGCTTCTGATTGACCTCCTCTGTTTCCGTGCCTCTGTGAGTGCAATCTCAACATGATGTTTTGACTTGACACAGTGCAGCTCAACCAGCGCAGCACAGCACAGCGCAGCACAGCACAGCACAGCACAGCACAGCACAGCACAGCACAGCACAGCACAGCACAACACAGTACAGCACAGCACGCCACAGAGCAGCATGGCACAGCGCAGCACAGCACAGCTCAGCACATCACAGAGCAGCATGGCACAGCGCAGACTGGAATAGTGAAGCACTGCACAGCGCGGCGAGGCACATCGCAGCACGGCATAGTGCAGCACGGCACAACTCAGCACAGAACAGCTTAGCACGGCACAGTGCAGCACTGCAACGCAGCACGGTACAGGCGCAGCACGGCGCACCACAGGGTGGCACAGCGCAGCATGGCACAGCGCAGCATGGCACAGCGCAGCATGGCACGGCCCAGGACAAAAAAGCGGGGCACATTACAGCGCATCACATAAGTGCACGACCACAGCGGAGAGGCGCACAAAGGCTCACACACGCTGCGCATGATGACACAACATACGTCTGCTTGGTGTGGGAAAGACGTCAGCACAACAATTGTGGCCAGCCAAAACAAAATGCTTCCTCCGTTGAGTGTTTGCCTGACGTCATGAGTCATGACATCAGCTGCCACTGACGTTATGACATCAGCTACCAGTGATGTCATTGCATCAGCTACCACTGATGTCATGACATCAGCTGCCACTGACGTCATGACATCAGCTGCTACTGATGTCATGACATCAGCTACCACTGATGTCATCGCATGAGCTACCAATGATGTCATTGCATCAGCTACCAATAATGTCATTGAATGAGCTACCAATGATGTCATTGCATGAGCTACCAATGACGTCATTGCATGAGCTACCAATTATGTCATTGCATGAGCTACTACTGATGTCATTGCATGAGCTACCACTGACGTCATAGGATGAGCTGCATGGACCTCGACCTTGCACACATAGCCGATGTGTACAAAAGATCGGCTGTTGCAATGGCAGCTGCTGCAGTGACAGACAGCTGCTGCAGTGGCAGCTGCTGCAGTGACAGACAGCTGCTGCAGTGAAAGCTATCGCTGATTGCTCTGCTTGTATACATAGTGTGGCAGGGCAGTGTGGCTCTCCTCAGTCTTACTCATGACGATTCGTTCGTCACCTACCGGATGGCGTACATGACACTTCTGCAGACATTCCTTAGTCTTACTCATGACGATTCGTTCGTCACCTACCGGATGGCGTACATGACACTTCTGCAGACATTCCTTAGTCTTACTCATGACGATTCGTTCGTCACCTACTGGAGGGCGTACATGACACTTCTGCAGACCTTCCTTAGTCTTACTCATGACGATTCGTTCGTCACCTACTGGAGGGCGTACATGACACTTCTGCAGACCTTCCTTAGTCTTACTCATGACGATTCGTTCGTCACCTACTGGAGGGCGTACATGACACTTCTGCAGACCTTCCTTAGTCTTACTCATGACGATTCGTTCGTCACCTACTGGAGGGCGTACATGACACTTCTGCAGACCTTCCTTAGTCTTACTCATGACGATTCGTTCGTCACCTACTGGAGGGCGTACATGACACTTCTGCAGACCTTCCTTAGTCTTACTCATGACGATTCGTTCGTCACCTACTGGAGGGCGTACATGACACTTCTGCAGACCTTCCTTAGTCTTACTCATGACGATTCGTTCGTCACCTACTGGAGGGCGTACATGACACTTCTGCAGACCTTCCTTAGTCTTACTCATGACGATTCGTTCGTCACCTACTGGAGGGCGTACATGACACTTCTGCAGACCTTCCTTAGTCTTACTCATGACGATTCGTTCGTCACCTACTGGAGGGCGTACATGACACTTCTGCAGACCTTCCTTAGTCTTACTCATGACGATTCGTTCGTCACCTACTGGAGGGCGTACATGACACTTCTGCAGACCTTCCTTAGTCTTACTCATGACGATTCGTTCGTCACCTACTGGAGGGCGTACATGACACTTCTGCAGACCTTCCTTAGTCTTACTCATGACGATTCGTTCGTCACCTACTGGAGGGCGTACATGACACTTCTGCAGACCTTCCTTAGTCTTACTCATGACGATTCGTTCGTCACCTACTGGAGGGCGTACATGACACTTCTGCAGACCTTCCTTAGTCTTACTCATGACGATTCGTTCGTCACCTACTGGAGGGCGTACATGACACTTCTGCAGACCTTCCTTAGTCTTACTCATGACGATTCGTTCGTCACCTACTGGAGGGCGTACATGACACTTCTGCAGACCTTCCTTAGTCTTACTCATGACGATTCGTTCGTCACCTACTGGAGGGCGTACATGACACTTCTGCAGACCTTCCTTAGTCTTACTCATGACGATTCGTTCGTCACCTACTGGAGGGCGTACATGACACTTCTGCAGACCTTCCTTAGTCTTACTCATGACGATTCGTTCGTCACCTACCGGACGGCGTACATGACACTTCTGCAGACATTCCTTAGTCCTACTCATGACGATTCGTTCGTCACCTACCGGATGGCGTACATGACACTTCTGCAGACATTCCTTAGTCTTACTCATGACGATTCGTTCGTCACCTACCGGATGGCGTACATGACACTTCTGCAGACATTTCTTAGTCTTACTCATGACGATTCGTTCGTCACCTACCGGATGGCGTACATGACACTTCTGCAGACATTCCTTAGTCTTACTCATGACGATTCGTTCGTCACCTACCGGATGGCGTACATGACACTTCTGCAGACATTCCTCAGTCTTACTCATGACGATTCGTTCGTCACGTACCGGATGGCGTACATGACACTTCTGCAGACATTCCTCAGTCTTACTCATGACGATTCGTTCGTCACGTACCGGATGGCGTACATGACACTTCTGCAGACATTCCTCAGTCTTACTCATGACGATTCGTTCGTCACGTACCGGATGGCGTACATGACACTTCTGCAGACATTCCTCAGTCTTACTCATGACGATTCGTTCGTCACGTACCGGATGGCGTACATGACACTTCTGCAGACATTCCTCAGTCTTACTCATGACGATTCGTTCGTCACGTACCGGATGGCGTACATGACACTTCTGCAGACATTCCTCAGTCTTACTCATGACGATTCGTTCGTCACGTACCGGATGGCGTACATGACACTTCTGCAGACATTCCTCAGTCTTACTCATGACGATTCGTTCGTCACGTACCGGATGGCGTACATGACACTTCTGCAGACATTCCTCAGTCTTACTCATGACGATTCGTTCGTCACGTACCGGATGGCGTACATGACACTTCTGCAGACATTCCTCAGTCTTACTCATGACGATTCGTTCGTCACGTACCGGATGGCGTACATGACACTTCTGCAGACATTCCTCAGTCTTACTCATGACGATTCGTTCGTCACGTACCGGATGGCGTACATGACACTTCTGCAGACATTCCTCAGTCTTACTCATGACGATTCGTTCGTCACGTACCGGATGGCGTACATGACACTTCTGCAGACATTCCTCAGTCTTACTCATGACGATTCGTTCGTCACGTACCGGATGGCGTACATGACACTTCTGCAGACATTCCTCAGTCTTACTCATGACGATTCGTTCGTCACGTACCGGATGGCGTACATGACACTTCTGCAGACATTCCTCAGTCTTACTCATGACGATTCGTTCGTCACGTACCGGATGGCGTACATGACACTTCTGCAGACATTCCTCAGTCTTACTCATGACGATTCGTTCGTCACGTACCGGATGGCGTACATGACACTTCTGCAGACATTCCTCAGTCTTACTCATGACGATTCGTTCGTCACGTACCGGATGGCGTACATGACACTTCTGCAGACATTCCTCAGTCTTACTCATGACGATTCGTTCGTCACGTACCGGATGGCGTACATGACACTTCTGCAGACATTCCTCAGTCTTACTCATGACGATTCGTTCGTCACGTACCGGATGGCGTACATGACACTTCTGCAGACATTCCTCAGTCTTACTCATGACGATTCGTTCGTCACGTACCGGATGGCGTACATGACACTTCTGCAGACATTCCTCAGTCTTACTCATGACGATTCGTTCGTCACGTACCGGATGGCGTACATGACACTTCTGCAGACATTCCTCAGTCTTACTCATGACGATTCGTTCGTCACGTACCGGATGGCGTACATGACACTTCTGCAGACATTCCTCAGTCTTACTCATGACGATTCGTTCGTCACGTACCGGATGGCGTACATGACACTTCTGCAGACATTCCTCAGTCTTACTCATGACGATTCGTTCGTCACGTACCGGATGGCGTACATGACACTTCTGCAGACATTCCTCAGTCTTACTCATGACGATTCGTTCGTCACGTACCGGATGGCGTACATGACACTTCTGCAGACATTCCTCAGTCTTACTCATGACGATTCGTTCGTCACGTACCGGATGGCGTACATGACACTTCTGCAGACATTCCTCAGTCTTACTCATGACGATTCGTTCGTCACGTACCGGATGGCGTACATGACACTTCTGCAGACATTCCTCAGTCTTACTCATGACGATTCGTTCGTCACGTACCGGATGGCGTACATGACACTTCTGCAGACATTCCTCAGTCTTACTCATGACGATTCGTTCGTCACGTACCGGATGGCGTACATGACACTTCTGCAGACATTCCTCAGTCTTACTCATGACGATTCGTTCGTCACGTACCGGATGGCGTACATGACACTTCTGCAGACATTCCTCAGTCTTACTCATGACGATTCGTTCGTCACGTACCGGATGGCGTACATGACACTTCTGCAGACATTCCTCAGTCTTACTCATGACGATTCGTTCGTCACGTACCGGATGGCGTACATGACACTTCTGCAGACATTCCTCAGTCTTACTCATGACGATTCGTTCGTCACGTACCGGATGGCGTACATGACACTTCTGCAGACATTCCTCAGTCTTACTCATGACGATTCGTTCGTCACGTACCGGATGGCGTACATGACACTTCTGCAGACATTCCTCAGTCTTACTCATGACGATTCGTTCGTCACGTACCGGATGGCGTACATGACACTTCTGCAGACATTCCTCAGTCTTACTCATGACGATTCGTTCGTCACGTACCGGATGGCGTACATGACACTTCTGCAGACATTCCTTAATCTTACTCATGACGATTCGTTCGTCACCTACCGGATGGCGTACATGACACTCCTGCAGACATTCCTTAGTCTTACTCATGACGATTCGTGCGTCACCTACCGGATGGCGTACATGACACTTCTGCAGACATTCCTTAGTCTTACTCATGACGATTCGTTCGTCACCTACCGGATGGCGTACATGACACTTCTGCAGACATTCCTTAGTCTTACTCATGTCGATTCGTTCGTCACCTACCGGATGGCGTACATGACACTTCTGCAGACATTCCTTAGTCTTACTCATGACGATTCATTCGTCACCTACCGGATGGCGTACATGACACTTCTGCAGACATTCCTTAGTCTTACTCATGACGATTCGTTCGTCACCTACCGGATGGCGTACATGACACTTCTGCAGACATTCCTTAGTCTTACTCATGACGATTCGTTCGTCACCTACCGGATGGCGTACATGACACTTCTGCTGACATTCCTTAGTCTTACTCATGACGATTCGTTCGTCACCTACCGGATGGCGTACATGACACTTCTGCAGACATTCCTTAGTCTTACTCATGACGATTCGTTCGTCACCTACCGGATGGCGTACATGACACTTCTGCAGACATTCCTTAATCTTACTCATGACGATTCGTTCGGCACCTACCGGATGGCGTACATAACACTTCTGCAGACATTCCTTAATCTTACTCATGACGATTCGTTCGGCACCTACCGGATGGCGTACATAACACTTCTGCAGACATTCCTTAATCTTACTCATGACGATTCGTTCGGCACCTACCGGATGGCGTACATAACACTTCTGCAGACATTCCTTAATCTTACTCATGACGATTCGTTCGGCACCTACCGGATGGCGTACATAACACTTCTGCAGACATTCCTTAATCTTACTCATGACGATTCGTTCGGCACCTACCGGATGGCGTACATAACACTTCTGCAGACATTCCTTAATCTTACTCATGACGATTCGTTCGGCACCTACCGGATGGCGTACATAACACTTCTGCAGACATTCCTTAATCTTACTCATGACGATTCGTTCGGCACCTACCGGATGGCGTACATAACACTTCTGCAGACATTCCTTAATCTTACTCATGACGATTCGTTCGGCACCTACCGGATGGCGTACATAACACTTCTGCAGACATTCCTTAATCTTACTCATGACGATTCGTTCGGCACCTACCGGATGGCGTACATAACACTTCTGCAGACATTCCTTAATCTTACTCATGACGATTCGTTCGGCACCTACCGGATGGCGTACATAACACTTCTGCAGACATTCCTTAATCTTACTCATGACGATTCGTTCGGCACCTACCGGATGGCGTACATAACACTTCTGCAGACATTCCTTAATCTTACTCATGACGATTCGTTCGGCACCTACCGGATGGCGTACATAACACTTCTGCAGACATTCCTTAATCTTACTCATGACGATTCGTTCGGCACCTACCGGATGGCGTACATAACACTTCTGCAGACATTCCTTAATCTTACTCATGACGATTCGTTCGGCACCTACCGGATGGCGTACATAACACTTCTGCAGACATTCCTTAATCTTACTCATGACGATTCGTTCGGCACCTACCGGATGGCGTACATAACACTTCTGCAGACATTCCTTAATCTTACTCATGACGATTCGTTCGGCACCTACCGGATGGCGTACATAACACTTCTGCAGACATTCCTTAATCTTACTCATGACGATTCGTTCGGCACCTACCGGATGGCGTACATAACACTTCTGCAGACATTCCTTAATCTTACTCATGACGATTCGTTCGGCACCTACCGGATGGCGTACATAACACTTCTGCAGACATTCCTTAATCTTACTCATGACGATTCGTTCGGCACCTACCGGATGGCGTACATAACACTTCTGCAGACATTCCTTAATCTTACTCATGACGATTCGTTCGGCACCTACCGGATGGCGTACATAACACTTCTGCAGACATTCCTTAATCTTACTCATGACGATTCGTTCGGCACCTACCGGATGGCGTACATAACACTTCTGCAGACATTCCTTAATCTTACTCATGACGATTCGTTCGGCACCTACCGGATGGCGTACATGACACTTCTGCAGACATTCCTTAGTCTTACTCATGACGATTCGTTCGTCACCTACCGCACGCTGTACGTGACACTTGAACAGACATTCCTGAAAACACATTTCTGATGACTCAGAAAGCAAATTTCACATGACTTTGAAAAAAGAATGATTTGAATGGCGTGTTCACAACAACATCCGCGATGAGCTCGCTGACGTCTGCCGAGAGCACTGTCTCCCGGTCCGCGTGGAGCCGACGGATGTGCTGCCTCTGCAAGGAGGGCGGGGGTGCCTCCGCCCAGACCTCACCTTGGTGGACCACGACCTCGGCATCACGTGGGTGTTGGACGTCACGACGGGGGACGCACAGGGACACCGGGCCACAGGGCCGGGCCGAGCTCTCGAAGCCGCTGAGGAGGAGAAGGTTGAGAGATACAGGGCGGCTCCGCGGCGGGGACACCACCTACGACCCCTTGCTTGGGAGACCCTGGGAGGCCTGGGGGAGGAGTTCTGGGTCTTCTTGGCCCGCCTGGCCAAGATTTGCCTTTCTCGCGGGACTCGACAGTGCTCGGCGGAGACCCTCGCGCTCTGGGCACAGCGAGCGGTGAGCATCCTCGCATAGCGGGCCTCCATCGCCGGGATCCGCGCCCAGTGCGCGGCCATCCGACTCTACGTCTCCACGCACGCCAGAGCCTCTGTCTCCTTCACCGGCGAGGTGGCCCCCATCGCGCGCCAGGGACGCGTGCGCTCCCTCCTCACACTCTTTGCCCTCTGCGGGGTGGAGCCGACTCTCTGAGAAGCCTAGCTCCCAGAGGCTCTGGATGTGACTACCTGCTCTTCCCTTGTAGCGGTCCTGGCCACAGGGCCTTGCCCGAGAACCCTGAGTGTGCGTTTGTGGTGGCGCGAAGGACTTTGGCATCCTCCCCGCTGTGTAGCGGTCCTGGCCACAAGGCCTTGCCCGAGAACCCTGCTCTTGCTTGCTTGAGGTGGCGTGAAGGACTTTGGCATCCTCCCCACCATTTGTCATGCTGTCATGTTAAATGAAAATAAGTTCGGTTTAACAAAAAAAAAAATGATTTCTTCTCATCCGCCACACTCTCTCCTCACCTACCACACAGTCTCTCCTAACCTACCACACAGTCTCTCCTCACCTACCACACAGTCTCTCCTCACCTACCACACAGTCTCTCCTCACCTGCCACACAGTCTCTCCTCACCTGCCACACAGTCTCTCCTCTCCTAACACAGAGTCTCTCCTCACCTACCACACAGTCACTCCTCACCTACCACACAGTCACTCCTCACCTACCACACAGTCTCTCCTCAGTGAGGAGAGACTGTGTGGCAGTCTCTCCGTTTAATTCACCTAAAATAGAGAAAAATTCGCTCAGCGAAAATTAGCGAATTCTACGAGCGAATTTTACTTTAAAAAAATTACATTTTGTAATTCATGTTCCCAGATCCCCCAGAACTGATTTTAGAATTTCCTTAGAGTGAGAGGAGGCCAAAATTCACTCTGTCCTTCATATTTGGAAGGAGGTGACAAATTGTTACCTACTTTAATTTCTTAACTTTCATTTGTATGTACAGCTGCATGAGCATCAGGACCTAGGACCATTGACATAGGGTGGAAGGTGTGGGAACACTTCACTTGAAGTTGTAGACTACTGGGATATATATATATATATATATATATATATATAGCCCTGGCTAAAAAATTCGGCGTTTAATTCAATCTTTCGCTATTTGAATTAAATAGCGAAAAATTCGCTGAGCGAATTTTTTTAGCCCTGCTCTTCACCTACCACACAGTCTCTCCTCACCTGCCGCGCAGCCTCTTCTCCAGCTCCTCAAACGATGGCGGCGCCACAAACACAAAAGTGGCGCTGATGTGAGGGTTATGCTTCACCTGCTGTGCGCCTTGCACGTCGATGTCCAGAATGCACATCTGCACCACACACACACCGCACCGCACCGCACCACACACGCGCACGCATACCACAACTGAAGCTCCAGAGCAATCACAATTAGGGATGGAAAACCGCGGTTTTCAGTTTTTCGGTTTCGGTTTTTTCGGTTTTCGGTTTCGGTTTTCGGTTTTTTTTATAGGTCGGTTTTTCCCTCTAGCCTTGAACCGAAACCGAACCAAACCGGTTCGGTTTCGGTTTTGGGTTGATTCTAGGTCGGTTTGAGTCGGTTTAGGTCGGTTTTGATCACTTTTTGTGAGTTTTGGGTCGGGTTTAGGTCGGTTTTGGTCGGTTTTGGTCGGTTTTAGGTCGATTTTGGTCAGTTTTGGTCAATTTTTTGTGAGAAAGGCAAAAAAAACCAAAACCGAATCTCTTACAGACTGAGTAATGTAAGAATTCGGTTTTGGTTGGGCCAAAACCGAAACCGAACCGAAACCGAACTCGGTTTCGGTTTCGGTTTCAGTTCGGTTTTTTCGGTTCGGTTTTGGTCCCAAAACCGAGTTCGGTTCAAATCCGAGGCCATCCCTAATCACAATGACAAATCCAATGTTTCCGTCTCCCATTCGTTAGGTGATGGTCCTGCTCCGTCTAGCTTCTTGTTCGTTGCACTGCCCATCATCATGTCAAGCATCGGACATCAAAGGAGCCGCCCATGGCTCACCTTGCCCGACTGAGCGACGGCGTTCACGGCGGCCACGCTGGTGCCGTACAGGTTGCCGTGCACGTCCGCCTTTTCCAGGAACTTGCCGTCGGCAATCTCGCGCTCCATCACGTCGCGCGTCGAAAAGTGGTAGTGCACGCCGTCCTGCTCTCCGGGCCGCGGCTTCCGCGTCGTGTGGCTCACGGAGAACCCGCAGCCGTCGGGGAACTCCGCCATGAGCTTGGCGATGAGCGTGCCCTTGCCCACGCCCGACGGCCCGCAGATGACGACGGGGCGGGGGGGAGGGCCTACAGACGCTTGGCTCCATGCGACTGCCGGTGACTGGGAAGACAATGACTTTGCGTATGGCGTGCCGACCTGCAGTTGAAGTGAGAGAGGAGGATGGAGAAAGAGGCAGGGGGTGGAGGGGTTCAGGGGGAGTTAAAGGGAAATCCAAAAGAATCACCGATGTCATCAATGCCCCGAGGCGCACCGGGTTGGGGGGGGGGGGGGGGGGG